>JABSTT010003261.1:0-30717 GCA_013339685.2 Hyalomma asiaticum
TCGGTCGTCCTCCAACACTATTAAGGGTTCCAGTAACTGGTGTGCTAGGAAATTCATGACTTATTTGCTTTTATTTATTTATTTATTTATTTATTTATTTATTTATTTATTTATTACGTTGCATTCCAGCTGCCATTTGCAACCTTCAAGAGACATTCGTTAAGGCATAGTTTCGTTTTCCTTTTCTTAGTCGCACACTTGCGGAAACGTTTATAGTACATTTGGAAAGGGTTGCACGTTTGACGAAAGGTTGATTGCACATTTGGGGCAATGTTACTTATGAGTGACAGAACCGTGAGAAACTTGAACAAACAGCGTGCGGTTAAATCTTACCCGTCGTAGCAGTTTTGCTTTAAGGAGACCTTGGCAATCCTAAAGAACCAGTCAAATAATGGAGGGTTGTTGATGATGTAGACTCCTTTCAGTCGTATAGGCATGCATTCCTGGAATATGTTTCCGTCTCTCAGTCCGATCAACGCACAAAAGAATGCGATAGCAGTGCTACGTTCTACACAGATTAAAGCGCTGTCTTGTTAATGTAGTTCCTCTTTTTTTTTTTTTTTGTCCACCATTTACAGCCGGCTGAGAATACACTGAAAGAATGTAAATCTGCGAGTACCGAGAAATTCACTAACACTTACACTTCATTTCAGACACCTAAGGTAAAGCAGATGTGCACATGCAAAATTTATGTGATTGCGGTTTTAGGCGCACGGAGTTAAAGACTGATCTTGGTATTGGTGCCAAATTGACCTTCTTACTTATTTTCGCTTCACAGTAAGAGGCTGCAATTGCGGCAGAGATGGCTAAATAATAAATGAGGACACAGGCCGCCTCAAGACAAGATATTCTTGTTGAAGAGGTTACTGGAGACTTTTAAACCATGTTCGTGTCTTGTTACGCGTGCAGGGCATTTTGAACAGGCCTTTGCCGAGCCGTAAGTAAATATATACAGCACTTACCTGTGCGAGACTGAAACGGTTCTTATAACGGACGGCGTGTAGTGAACCAGATGGTAGATACTGAGACCTTGTAAGTCTATTGTGACCACGACGCCCCTAACTTGTGTGTCTTCTTGAAGAATAAAGTGCTCGAACAGTGCTATGGCCACTCTGAAGAAGTCGTTCACCTTGCAAATGTCAGCGTTCCAGGCTCCTGGGGACAACCGCCGAAATGGAAAACAAAATTAAATGAAAGAGGCTGCGGGTATAAAATAAGCAGTATGTGATATGCCCTTCATGAAACACAAGAATGCATAAAACACGTACCATACGTTAGTAATGATTATGGAGGTATGCTTCGCAAACTGCTCCGCAGCCGTGCGTGTTGAACGTTCGCCACAGCCCGGATAGATGGAGTAACCAGCGCCTAATTTCGCGCCAACGTTTCCAAACACCATATCAATAAAAAAAAAAAGCTTTCATAGCACCTTCTGAAAATTAGAAAGCATATAATGATTTGAATGCGAACACTTACACTAAAAATTTCCTGACTGAATGAACTGTCAACATTCTGTCGTGCACGCACAGGCACACCAGGGCGATGTTAATATAAATGACCACGCGCACCGACTGTAACGGTGCTGGAGTAAGGAACAGCGCTGAGCCTTGTGAGCAAAGGCGTGGCGCTGTATCGCGCTTCTCCGCGCCTCCGAAAAGTTTACAAGTTGCAGTTTTGCGGGAGGCCAATTGTAAACAGAGCCCCAGTTTAATTTTATTCACTTTGGCACACCAAAGTGCTCCTGCTTTGGGTACGAGTTACAGCCAGCCGATATGAACACTCGTGGCCTAACGGAATGATGAGTCTTTAGCGTGCGCGTGAGTACGGTACTGCGGACGTTTATTTAGTGCTGATACGTTGTCGAATCGCATATTAGTGCTGATACGTCAACGCTGACGTTAACGCACCGTGTTGCTGCACAATCGATTTTGAGGGTATACACATATACGTTCGTCGCTAAACGCCAGTTCTCTTTCTTTTCTGTTTTTTTTTCATTGGCATTTCAGAGCGCGTACGCATTGAAATAACTCTGGGCCGTCGCCCAAGGTGCGCGCAGTTGGAGACGACTCACGCATGAGGAGTAAGCTTATCTGTCTATCATATTCGCCTATGCACTACGGCTACCGATGTGCTACCGATTGTTTTGGTCATTTTCATTGGAGGCTGTATAATTTCCCGATTGCTTTACACAAAATTCTCTATAGAATTCTGGAATGGCATTTTACTTAAAGGCACAGCAAATTTCGTTTTCCTCTGCTGAGAAGTTTGCTGGAAACTCAGTAATGCGGAAAGTTGTGCGCCAAAAACACAGTATCTTGCTCCCACTGTTCTCACTGTCTTTGCTTAACGCTTCACTCTAGGCAAAAATACTAAGTGTGGCCAGAAAGCGCAGAAATTAGGCCTCCTTACGCTATATAGCTCACATCTGCACAACCAGTGTAGAAAGCACAGCGCGTTCGCAAAAAAACGACTAAAATGCGGAGAGCGCACCGCCGGAGTGGGACCGCCACCTTAACTGATCCATTTTCCTTGGGCGCCTTTGCACCATAAAACATCATATATCATCATCATTCTCTTGGCAACGAAACATGAAACGTTAATATATATATATATATATATATATATATATAGAAGGAAGGCTGGTCTCCAGCCGAAACGTCAAAATAAATCCGAAATAATATGTTGTCACTGTGACTTTCTGATCGTATATTATTATTTATCCCGATAGCCAGGAAGTACTATATATATATATATAATATAATATATATATATATATATATATATATATATATATGAGCGAAGGAAAATCGATGGATCAGGTGCAATATGTGTTTGAGGAAGAGGGTAACAAACGTTCGAAACACAAATTTCTACGAACGTTTCGGCAGGTGGGCCTGCCTTCGTCAGAGTGACGAAGGCAGGCCCACCTGCCGAAACGTTAGTAAAAATTTGTGTTTCGAACGTTTGTTACCCTCTTCCTCAACAATATATATATATATATATATATATATATATAGTATTTTCAGATTGAAGTTCGTTGGGTCCGGTCCAATGTAGGGTTGAAAAGAGACACACGTTCAAAATTCTTGCTTATTAACGTTTCGGCCGGTGAGAATGACCTGGTCTTCGTCAGAATGACCAGGTCATTCTGACGAAGGCCGGCCCACCGGCCGAAACGTTAATAAAGCAAGAATTTTGAACGTGTGTCTCTTTTCAACCCTATATATATATATATTATATATATAATATATTATATATATATATATATATATATATATATATATATATCTCTCACTGCAACAATCAAACCTGTGAATACGCCTGAGAGTGAATTCTCGGAGTGTTTGGAATGTGTACATGGCGAGCATGTTTCCCAGCGTTCGGGTGAAGCGCTCCGTTATACCATCCAATTCAGGAAGTAGCATCATCCATTTAGATGCTACAGGCACAAAAACGGCAACATTAGTAGTCCAAGGTATCGGTACTGAAACGGGTGTGGAGGGAGTCCGTAGGGAGGTTTGGCAATGGTGGTTTACCGTACGATGAGGATGTAAATGCCTTACCTTCGTGGTCGGCACGTAGCTATCACCAGTTTGCAGGACCTGTGCTTGATGCTAGATTTGTACGGTATATGGTGATGCGTTGAAGCGAGTGACTATATACATGCCTTCTAGACTAAAATAGTACGCTTGGCGACCACGACGGCGTGGGGCTTCTGTGCTCTCCGTTCAATAAACTAGCGCTGTTCAATCTCTCTATATTGCGTGCACCAGTCATATTCTACTTCGTCAATGGAAAATGCATACTGAATACGTTTACATCTTGATAACATGAGCATAGGAGTAATCTTTGCTTTAATACTCCGATATCTTAGTTAATAGCCCAACATTTCTCTTTCTTGTGCTTTAGAGAGCACAAGCTTGTATTTCCCAGTGCTGGAGACATTTTTCTGATCACGATGCATTAGGACAGGCGTGGTCTCTACGCACTATATTACATTAAAACAGTCCCTACAGTCGCAGAGGAGCAATCTTAAAGATTGCCCCTCTTCGACTGTAGAGACGAAACGTTTATTTCGTAGTAAGAAAACATATCAACTCAAAATCACTTGCATTCACGCATGCGACTGTAAATAGAGAAAGAGAGAGAGAGAAAGAGAGAGTTATTTATGAAAAAAGAAATGAGGTTTGCCCGAGCACACCTCCCTGGTACATCTCTGTACAAGCCTGCTCACCAGTGGCAAAGTATGTACCGCGCTCGTCTACCGGTGCGGTGACTTGTAAAAACAAATCGTGCACAATGAAAGAAGTCCCAACTTAGAACAGCAAATGTGGATGATATGGGAAAGGTCACTTGTGAACTATAAAAGCTTCGTGAATTTCCCCAGTATAATTTACGCCGTATTGCCCACTACGCATTCCATCCTTTCGCGTCACTTTGTACCAGTTTCCTTATCGCTTTGACTACCGTTTTACGCTCGTAAAGCAGCACTTTACCATTCTATCGAAACACGCGCAGATTCGAGACTGCAGCAGCCGGGTACTGAATGGCGGTCCTTGCAGAGAAACGAATGCATGGCGTCCTCTTTCAGTTAAGGTTCACTTTTTGACCAGAAGGTGACACCAGCTTCTATCACCTTATATAACCTTTGCATAGCTAATACTGTCAGGTAGCTCATAGCTCTGTAATATACCTTTGTTAAGGCTCGGTATCTTAAAAGAAAGTCGCGGTGCAGCTGTTTAGATCTGCGCTACATCTTACATGATGTCGCGCCTACTTGCCCATAAGCCTATCCTCTTACGTGCAACTCTGCCCCTGATCGTATTTCAGTTTTCATTGCTCCGTATGCGAAATGAGGTCCTTGAGTTGGGAAAGTCTGGTCAGTATGGGAAAAGACGGTAGTAGTATTTCAAGGAAGCAATACCTTCCAAAAAAAAAAAAAAGGAGAAGAACAGCAATACTCCAGTTCAGCACAGAAAACGCTGGAGGTTCACACATTAGTTCTCCAGGAATATCTCGTCAGTGGTCAAGCTGTCAAGATTCATCTCGGCGTACTGTAGTAGCCGTACGAGCCGAGCTTTGCGAAGAAAACTTCTTCGCTCTCGAGCTCCTTCTCCAACGGGTCGAAGTCGTAGCTCTCGTTCGTTCCTCCGTGTTCTTCCGGAATGACGTCATTCGGCATAAGCTGGTGCAATTCCTTTAGATTGTGGCCAAAAAGGTGGATCTGTAAAAGCAAGGTTTGCCCGAGGGCTTCGCGCGAATTGTAACTGCGGAGGCGAGAAAATGGCCCACGTGCGTATTTTAGTACGCGACAGGCCAGAGTTACAACTGTGAATTCTACGCTTGGAAAAAAAATTATCTGCTGAAGCAGACTAATGTGTGACAAATCTGATATTCCACGAGTATGGATTCCTATTAGAGAACTCCGTGCAAAAAGAAAGAACTTAAGTGCAGTTCCGCACCTATGAAATCCGAGTAAACAGCGAAGCTGGTCACTATCGCAAAGGTCACTATCGCTCTCATGTAGCAACGTCATTGTCACCATCACGCAGCAGCGGGCTTGTGACAAGGGTGTGATGGGTAATTGGAGGACAAGCGTGGATGCGCGTTTCCCTTCTGCGAAACCTGAGACTTTTCTTTCTTGCCTTATTTCTTTCGTTTTATTTTTAATTTATCTCACTTCAGAATCAGAATCAAGTTTGTTGTTATAAGCACAGAAACATTGCATTCAGTATACATAAGGAGATCCCAAAGTCGAAAATTGTATCGAGGCCTCCTGTTAAAGGCACGTTAAGGTAATGTGCAATGTCTGAAGCAACAGTAGCACTCTTAGAACTATGGATAAAAAAATGTTAACATTATTGCAGTAGAAGAGTACAAAAAGTGCAGCATGGAAAAAACGTACACAATTACAAGAGAAAAATAAAAAAAAAGCACGGAGTGAAACAATGAAAGGACCAATGTTAGTAAGTATGTATATATGTGGGATTTCGGATCTCTTTTGAATTCGCCTAAATATCTTGTATTTTTTTTATAGAAGTTGGCAAAATATTCCATAAGGATATCGAGGAAAATTCAGCAGTCTGTTTGCCATAGTGCGTGCGTTCGGCAAAAGAAAAATTTTGCTATAAGCAAATCAAGTATTACTGTGAGCGAGGCCAGAAGCTGAGAAGCAGATGATCGGTGGTAATTTCTTCGACGTGTACTTATAAGATAGGATCCCTAAGTTATATTTAACGAGCTCTTATTTGGTTATGACGCTGTCTTCATGGACCAGGCATTTACCTTACTTTCTTTCTTTATCTCTTTCTATACTGTCTTTGTATAACCACAGCAATGGGCTGAGGGCAACGGTGTGGATAGTGGATCAAAGGCAAGAGCGGGTCAGCTTTACGTTTCGTGACAGCGGACATCGGGGACAGCGGATATGGCGGACTCCTAAGTAGCCCCACCGTTAGAAGAAATATTTCAAAACAAACTGTTCGCAATAAGGCTTCATTTGATGGCACGAACTCGGGCTGTGTCCTCTTCTAACCGCGTATAGCTAAGGTAAATTTCTGGCCTTGTTGGTGCAATATGTCAGAGTTAAGCGCGAAACTTTTTGAACGCGGACTCGACAGGCGAGTAAGCGCTCGTGTGTGTGTTACTCTCCTGTCCTGTCCGCGTCTAAAAAGTTCCGCGTATAGCTGTCAAGGTCTAGGCTTTGGTGTGCGTCCCACCTGCTTCTTGTTACTCAGGAGGGAAAAACAGACCAGCTCCTGCCCTCGACCAGCTACCACCTGTCACGCTCGACCCACACTTGCCCTCACATCACAACTGCGTAATAGTGATTATGCTCAGGGCGATGTGCGATAATGTGTACAAAAAGATTTGCCCAAAGTTGCGGATTCCATAGATAGATAGATAGATAGATAGATAGATAGATAGATAGATAGATAGATAGATAGATAGATAGATAGATAGATAGATAGATAGATAGATAGATAGATAGATAGATAGGAACCCGCTCTTCACCTAGACCTATACTTCCCACTGCCTTGCTCGATTCACATTTGCCCCCACGCAGCCTCCTGCTATACGTGGTAGTTATTATGCGAAGGTCAATATGCTATAATGCGTAGAAAAGGCTCAGCTCGAAGTTACGAGTTCGGTCTCCGGAGTTACGGGGACACCGCTTGACACACTTGACGTTACGTCACGATTAACAACAAAAGAACATCCTCGCATTTCCGGCGGTTTTCACTCTACCATGGGACACTGCCAAGTTCTATAGCGTAACTCTGCTTTAGCAAAATACGCTCCGCAGTAAATCTCTACAACTACGGAAATTTATTTTCGCGGGCGAACCGCGCTTCATTATGCAACCGAGCACAGCGAATGCATTGTCGAAAGGCTCATAAATATTTGCAACGTGTTGTTGCTTCCTGTTCAGTGAGATTGCTGATATGGTAATATATTCTCTACATGACATTCGTATTGCGAGCGCATAACTGCGCAGTTCATCGTCTTCTTCTCTACACACCCGTCCTCACGATCCAACTATAGAGGCCACAACAACAACAACAACAACAACAACAACGACAACGACAACGACAACGACAACAACAACAACAACAACAACAACAACCACGATCGGCATCAATCGTTTGGCTGACTGAGTTCGCTGGTTTGCTCGTGTTTTGCTCGCGCTCTTGCGTTGGAATACAAGAGCTCTGTCTTCGCTTCGGTCGTCTCCACACTATTAAGGGTTCCAGTAACTGGTGTGCTAGGAAATTCATGACTTATTTGCTTTTATTTATTTATTTATTTATTTATTTTTTTAGTTATTTATTTATTACGTTCATTCCAGCTGCCATTTGCAACCTTCAAGGAGACATTCGTTAAGGCATAAGTTCGTTTTCCTTTCTTTAGTCGCACACTTGCGGAAAACGTTTATTTAAAGCTTATGAGTGACAGAACCGTGAGAAACTTGAACAAACAGCGTGCGGTTAAATCTTACCCGTCGTAGCAGTTTTGCTTTAAGGAAGACCTTGGCAATCCTAAAGAACCAGTCAATAATGGAGGGTTGTTGATGATGTAGACTCCTTTCAGTCGTATAGGCATGCATTCCTGGAACAACAACAACAACAACAACCACGATCGGCATCATCGTTTGGCTGACTGGAGTTCGCTGGTTTGCTCGTGGTTTGCTCGCGCTCTTGCGTTGGAATACAAGAGCTCTGTCTTCGCTTCGGTCGTCCTCCAACACTATTAAGGGTTCCAGTAACTGGTGTGCTAGGAAATTCATGACTTATTTTGCTTTTATTTATTTATTTATTTATTTATTTATTTATTTATTTATTTATTACGTTGCATTCCAGCTGCCATTTGCAACCTTCAAGAGACATTCGTTAAGGCATAGTTTCGTTTTCCTTTTCTTTAGTCGCACACTTGCGGAAACGTTTATAGTACATTTGGAAAGGGTTGCACGTTTGACGAAAGGTTGATTGCACATTTGGGGCAATGTTACTTATGAGTGACAGAACCGTGAGAAACTTGAACAAACAGCGTGCGGTTAAATCTTACCCGTCGTAGCAGTTTTGCTTTAAGGAAGACCTTGGCAATCCTAAAGAACCAGTCAAATAATGGAGGGTTGTTGATGATGTAGACTCCTTTCAGTCGTATAGGCATGCATTCCTGGAATATGTTTCCGTCTCTCAGTCCGATCAACGCACAAAAGAATGCGATAGCAGTGCTACGTTCTACACAGATTAAAGCGCTGTCTTGTTAATGTAGTTCCTCTTTTTTTTTTTTTTTGTCTCCACCATTTACAGCCGGCTGAGAATACACTGAAAGAATGTAAATCTGCGAGTACCGAGAAATTCACTAACACTTACACTTCATTTCAGACACCTAAGGTAAAGCAGATGTGCACATGCAAAATTTATGTGATTGCGGTTTTAGGCGCACGGAGTTAAAGACTGATCTTGGTATTGGTGCCAAATTGACCTTCTTACTTATTTTCGCTTCACAGTAAGAGGCTGCAATTGCGGCAGAGATGGCTAAATAATAAATGAGGACACAGGCCGCCTCAAGACAAGATATTCTTGTTGAAGAGGTTTACTGGAGACTTTTAAACCATGTTCGTGTCTTGTTACGCGTGCAGGGCATTTTGAACAGGGCCTTTGCCGAGCCCGTAAGTAAATATATACAGCACTTACCTGTGCGAGACTGATAACGGTTCTTATAACGGACGGCGTGTAGTGAACCAGATGGTAGATACTGAGACCTTGTAAGTCTATTGTGACCACGACGCCCCTAACTTGTGTGTCTTCTTGAAGAATAAAGTGCTCGAACAGTGCTATGGCCACTCTGAAGAAGTCGTTCACCTTGCAAATGTCAGCGTTCCAGGCTCCTGGGGACAACCGCCGAAATGGAAAACAAAATTAAATGAAAGAGGCTGCGGGTATAAAATAAGCAGTATGTGATATGCCCTTCATGAAACACAAGAATGCATAAAACACGTACCATACGTTAGTAATGATTATGGAGGTATGCTTCGCAAACTGCTCCGCAGCCGTGCGTGTTGAACGTTCGCCACAGCCCGGATAGATGGAGTAACCAGCGCCTAATTTCGCGCCAACGTTTCCAAACACCATATCAATAAAAAAAAAAAGCTTTCATAGCACCTTCTGAAAATTAGAAAGCATATAATGATTTGAATGCGAACACTTACACTAAAAATTTCCTGACTGAATGAACTGTCAACATTCTGTCGTGCACGCACAGGCACACCAGGGCAGATGTTAATATAAATGACCACGCGCACCGACTGTAACGGTGCTGGAGTAAGGAACAGCGCTGAGCCTTGTGAGCAAAGGCGTGGCGCTGTATCGCGCTTCTCCGCGCCTCCGAAAAGTTTACAAGTTGCAGTTTTGCGGGAGGCCAATTGTAAACAGAGCCCCAGTTTAATTTTATTCACTTTGGCACACCAAAGTGCTCCTGCTTTGGGTACGAGTTACAAGCCAGCCGATATGAACACTCGTGGCCTAACGGAATGATGAGTTCTTTAGCGTGCGCGTGAGTACGGTACTGCGGACGTTTATTTAGTGCTGATACGTTGTCGAATCGCATATTTAGTGCTGATACGTCAACGCTGACGTTAACGCACCGTGTTGCTGCACAATCGATTTTGAGGGTATACACATATACGTTCGTCGCTAAACGCCAGTTCTCCTTTCTTTTCTGTTTTTTTTTTCATTGGCATTTCAGAGCGCGTACGCATTGAAATAACTCTGGGCCGTCGCCCAAGGTGCGCGCAGTTGGAGACGACTCACGCATGAGGAGTAAGCTTATCTGTCTATCATATTCGCCTATGCACTACGGCTACCGATGTGCTACCGATTGTTTTGGTCATTTTCATTGGAGGCTGTATAATTTCCCGATTGCTTTACACAAAATTCTCTACATAGAATTCTGGAATGGCATTTTACTTAAAGGCACAGCAAATTTCGTTTTCCTCTGCTGAGAAGTTTTGCTGGAAACTCAGTAATGCGGAAAGTTGTGCGCCAAAAACACAGTATCTTGCTCCCACTGTTCTCACTGTCTTTGCTTAACGCTTCACTCTAGGCAAAAATACTAAGTGTGGCCAGAAAGCGCAGAAATTAGGCCTCCTTACGCTATATAGCTCACATCTGCACAACCAGTGTAGAAAGCACAGCGCGTTCGCAAAAAAACGACTAAAATGCGGAGAGCGCACCGCCGGAGTGGGACCGCCACCTTAACTGATCCATTTTCCTTGGGCGCCTTTGCACCATAAAACATCATATATCATCATCATTCTCTTGGGCAACGAAACATGAAACGTTATATATATATATATATATATATATATATATATAGAAGGAAAGGCTGGTCTCCAGCCGAAACGTCAAAATAAATCCGAAATAATATGTTTGTCACTGTGACTTTCTGATCGTATATTTATTATTTATCCCGATAGCCAGGAAGTACTTATATATATATATATATATATATATATATATATATATATATATATATATATATGAGCGAAGGAAAATCGATGGATCAGGTGCAATATGTGTTTGAGGAAGAGGGTAACAAACGTTCGAAACACAAATTTCTACGAACGTTTCGGCAGGTGGGCCTGCCTTCGTCAGAGTGACGAAGGCAGGCCCACCTGCCGAAACGTTAGTAAAAATTTGTGTTTCGAACGTTTGTTACCCTCTTCCTCAAACATATATATATATATATATATATATATATATATAGTATTTTCAGATTGAAGTTCGTTGGGTCCGGTCCAATGTAGGGTTGAAAAGAGACACACGTTCAAAATTCTTGCTTTATTAACGTTTCGGGCCGGTGAGAATGACCTGGTCTTCGTCAGAATGACCAGGTCATTCTGACGAAGGCCGGCCCACCGGCCGAAACGTTAATAAAGCAAGAATTTTGAACGTGTGTCTCTTTTCAACCCTATATATATATATATATATATATATATATATATATATATATATATATATATATATATATATATATATATATATATCCTCACTGCAACAATCAAACCTGTGAATACGCCTGAGAGTGAATTCTCGGAGTGTTCTGCAAGCGCAGCGAATGAACAGCTAATAATTATTCTGCCACTTTCCCCGTTGGACGATCAGCTACATTCCGCACACAGTGTTCTACATCACCGTCCTTAGGGCTTCTAGTCCCAGAATGCAAGAGAAGGCGCTATTGTGCTTCTTTGGGACGACTAGCCTATGCGTGAGTATTTGACCTATTGTAGTACAATGCCGCATTCATGCTGGAATCAACTACACATTTTATTTTCTCTTTTTTTTTCCATCTCAGTCTGTATCTATCCCGTGTTTCTGTCCTTTTCCATTTCCCATGCGTAGAACAGGAAACCAGATTTCTTCCCGTGTAAACCTCCTGCATTCTGGCAATATGTTTCCTTCTTTGGCTGGTCACCTTCACTGAGCAATCACCGATGTTTCTTGCACAGCTGTTTTAGGAGCGAAGCTCCTTATGCCGTGGGTCTGTCCATCCTCCGTTTGTAGCAGCCACCTCTAGTTCGTGAAGTGCTCACTAGATGGCGTGATGGCGCTGCGGTGCTCGCTTCATTCACATGATTGGGAACGCGTAGTATGGGTGTCTGTCTGTCTGTCTGTCTGTCTGTCTGTCTGTCTGTCTGTCTGTCTGTCTGTCTGTCTGTCTGTCTGTCCGTCCGCCCGAGCGCTGCGGTGTTGCTTAGCTAGTACGTGAATTGATCAATAGATGGCGCGGAGGCGTTCGCTGCGTGATAGTGTGATAGGAGAGCGCTAGATGGCGACACACAGTGTTTGTCACGTCTTTGGTGATGTACTGGTCAAGATTCACGGGATATTCACGGTTTTTACCGATGAACTTCCAGAGCTTCGCCCACTCATCATCCTTCACTCCGTAGATATGCGTGAATTTTTTTTTCCTTTCCTTTTATATGATCCCTTTACCCGAAAGTGGGTAGCCAACAACCTCGCTCTGCTCGACCTTCCCACCTTTCACATCTCCCATTCTTAATTGTCGTAGAAATATTCTGCATACGCAAGACCATCTGCATACATACGCGACTGCATACACCACACCATGTATACAGGCTGTGTTTGCCAGCGGCGACTGCCGCAGGAAAGATTTCCCGCAATAACCGCTCGCACGCAAATAAGGAGGGACGACAGACCTCTGGCGTGTCGTCGAGTGCTACGTCGTCTTCTCCTCATTTCTAGGTCCATGTCAGTTCTCGTTGCCGGAAACCTTTCCAGGTGAAATCCCCGCAGATTTACCGCGAGGCTGCCAGCATGCTATGAGGCGCTGCACTGAGCTGCTCACCACCTGACGCTTTTCTTCTAAAACCTCGTTCAAAGTTGCGCTCCATAAAACTTCCTGTATGTTGCGCACTACCCTGTTTCCTTTAGAGGCGAAACATAAATGCCAAACATTTTTGCGATAGTGCAGCTGCGCATAGTGGTATATCACTCTACTTACCGACCTTCATCAGCGCAGCGAGTCTTCCCTTTGGATCTCTGTGGCGTGAGACCGTCATTAGGCGATGCTTGCGGCACACGGCGTCGAGAGGTATTCGGCTTGGTGTTAGACCTTTGAACATTTCCGGGTGCTCCAATCGAACCTTGAAGTATCTCTTGACGCTCTTGAATGCGGCCTGCGTATCATACTTACGCGCCCTCAGAAACTTGACCAGGAAGGCATCGTGCATCGGGCAGTGCAAGGACGTTTCATCTTGTTGGGATAGAGATATGAAAAGAACAGAACAATCGCAATATGACCGCCGCTCAACACATTACAGCGTGCCGTCTGAGCCTACTTGGCCAGCAAAAAGTTCCGTTAACCTATTTCATCACATGCATGTTGGCGTAACATATTTGTCCGCGTTTTTCACAAAGTGACGTAAGGGCCACCGCCAATAGAATTTAGAGTTTAACTGGTAATACGGTTTTCAAAGCTCTGTTTTCACGGTTTTGAGGTCAGTTTGTTGGACATTACGGCATAACGTACATGGTAATGGGATTTATCAATGTCAATACTGCAGTGTCAGTATATCAACGTGATGTTCCTTGATTTCAATGTAATTTTAAGTATTTTTCCTCCTGTGCCATATTAAAGACACAGACAATTAAGTCCACGTGCTACTTATAGATAACTTCGGTCTCGCAACAAGGAAACACACCGCCATACAAACTGGAGACTACTTTGTCCAGTCACTCACTCCTTTAAAATGAAAAGTAGCTCCCATTTATCGTAGAGAAAGAAAACTTAATTGTACCCGAGCTTACATAATCAGGGTAGATGCTTGTGAACTCTTTTTTTTTATGTGTCAAAAAGCAATTCCGGGAGGACTACCAAGGGATTCTTTATATTATCTGTCGGGTCAACTTCGTCTTGACGATTTTCATGAGGATATTACATAATCTATTTTCTAAAGTCTAGCAAGTTGTCGAAGTAAGTGCTCATGGAAGCCGCTGTTTGCAAATATCAGTTGTAGCTATTAACCTTGTAAAGGATAAAGCAGACGTATCTATAGATGACGTCAAGGCTTTCTGAATGAGCATAGCTTGTCAATATAAATTCACAAGCGAACACACGTCGCAGAAACACCGAATCAATTAGTGGCTGTCCACAACTCATGAAAAATGAGAAAGAAAAACAAAACACGGGAAGAACAGAAACGCCGCAGTGGTGCGCTAGTTGTATAGCAGGAGTCTTCGAGGATGAATTCGGGGTATCGATCCCCAGACACCATGGCCTGCGTAGCCATCACGCAAAGCGTTCCCAATCTCTTCTATTCCAAGTTCATGATTACCCGCTTTTTCAGTGATCGAAAACTTGCGAGTGCCCACTTTGCTTCCAAGTCGCATATCGCAACGAAAGCTGCAAAGATGCGAAGATGCGCCATCTCGCAGCTGTATGTCAAGAAGGTTACATACGACTCAAGAATACTAAGGATAATAATTCTTCCCCGGTTCCGCATTCCTGTCGCCTTGACTGAATGAGTGAACTCAGTTGTCTTTCGCTAGTTGCCAGAAATTTATGGGCCGGGGTAATGTCGCCTGCTTGTAACGCGACATAAAAAAAATCTTTAGAAATCTCAACGTCAAGGTTTAGGATTCGCGTCAAGGAGCGCTTTTTAACACGCCGAACGAAACTGACACGGTTTTCAGGAATCACCCCAGAGCGTGCCATTACACAAGGAATAAAATGTGATTCACAGCCGAGTGTTCCGACACTAGCTGCTTGTATATCTTCCCTTTGTGATAGTGTAATATCGTGGAGCATTTATGCAGCATTGCTTTGCCGGACCATCCCTATCGAAAATCCTCATATGCCACGTATACCACGTATCCAATAACCTCGTATGAAACATACGAGAACACGAATGATTCATGCGTGTTCATACGAGGTTATTGGACGTGTGGCATGAGGTTTTTCGATAGGGATGTTCAGTGTGCTGCGGAAGGTCATGGCAAGATGAACAAGAAGAAAAGGAGCGGGCCGATCTACTCTGCCCAGTACTTTCTCCACGAGCTTGGTCGAATTCAAACCCTCTCCAGTTCTGTACACTCATGAATTCACCGGCCAGGCTGCTAAAAACATCACGTCTGGGCACACAATAATATTTGTTTCTTTTTGTTTTTTTTAATATAGAAGGAAATAACCTTATATAAGCAAAGAGAGTTTTCTTGGGCTGCGTATAGAGAAAGTTCCGTGTCTCCATCCACGCGGACACGCATGGATCATCGTTGGCATAAATTTGATGTCAGACAGAACCGAATGAACACTTAATCAATCATCTCTTCGTTATATGGACCCGTGTACCGTACTTTCTTGTGCGTTGAACAAACGCCACATTGTCACAAGTGTTCCAGATACCTGGGCGAGAACGTGCCGCAGATCTCGTTGTATAATTTTGATACCAAGCACAATACAATTCGAACAATAGCTAAAATTAACGTGGTGCGTATGTGCGTCATGTCGAAGTGCCTTGCCATGGACGGCATGAGGATACACACCGCTTTTCCTTAAATGTGTTGTTCAATTTCGCTCCCCTGATAATCATATACACAGAAAAGTGCATGATGGGATAGCGCCCGTCCTGTCATGCACTTCTCTGTTCTGTCCTCGTCACAGAGTAGCGCTGGGACAATTTAAGTAAATATGTACAGCCAATATACCCGCAATGTGTTTTGTTATGCTAGTCATGTGTTTCCATGCAGATATTGCTGCGTAGTACGTAGTGCGTCAGTTACCTTACCATCCCTCAAAATCGACGCCTAGCTTTCATGTTTGTTACATCAAAGTTTCTATAGTGGCTGTATTTCTTTTTTTTATTTTCCTTTATTTGTTGTTTACCTGCATGGCTAATTTGCTTGGATATGTTTTGTACATACACACGTGAAGGACGTGTCTCCATGCACGTGCAAAATCATGGCGCTTTCTCCCACTCCCTAGGGGAATACCTTCCTCGAATAAATCGGTTCCCAAAAGCGTAAAGCAAGGTTTGCTTGCTGCAGGTTTGCCTACTATCTCTCACTCACAGAACCGCCGCCGAGATATGCACCGTAAAAATTTCTGCGTCATTTTCTGTCTTCCGGCATTATTCTTGTTGCCGACAGGAAACTGCATAGCATGTCCTCAGTAGCCTGCTTACTGTTACTCCTTACCTGAAAGAAGCTCACGCAACTCGTTGAGAGCGGCCTCTTTTATCGCTGGTGTTTCTCCTAGTTCCCTGAATGCGACATCTTCAAGGGATTCAAGCGGGGCAGTAGACTCCATCCTTGCCGTCGTCATATCACTGACTACTGCAGGATCATACACCTGTGAAACGCAGTATATAGTCGATTTCGCTGAATAATACCACATAGTAAAAGCGACAACGGGGACATATGTACAACGTACAGGTGCCGCAGTGCAACAGGAACAGTGCCCTCGCGTGTGCAACCAACAACGCTGGAGTGATAACAACTCTGCATGTGTCGCAGCTAGAGTGTGCATGTGATGATACTATGGGCAAGTAGCTGGCATTTGTAAGCGCCCAATGAAAGCACAGGTAAATTAGGCTTGACGTTCGTTGTCCGTTCCGCTCTAACCAGTGTACTCACCACTATACGCGACCTGTGCAAACATCCATGGTGGTAGCATTTTAGATGGAGGCGAAAATGCTAGAGGCACGTCTACTGCGCAATCAATGCAGGTTAAAGAACCCCAGCTTATAAATATTTTCAGATCCCTTGGCTACGACGTGTCCCATAGTCATACCGTCGTCTTGGCTCGCAAAACCCCGGTAATTATTATTACTGCAAATATAAAAATGGTCATCTGCACGGTCCGACGCGGGGGTGTAGTGGTCATGGTGCTCGACTGCTCCACTCCCCCCTCCCCCCCCCCCCCCCCCCCAAAAAAAAATAAGAAAAAGAAAGGAAAAAAAATATTACAGCATATCCACGGAGTGAATGATGATGAGTGGGCGAAGCTCGGGAGGTTCATCGTAGATCGTGCCGAGTTCCGGATTAATTTAGTTAACGCGCACGCTACGAATCCTCATGGTTCCACTATGCACAAGTGAAATCTCCCACCGGCACTTCATTGCAAGTCAAGATCCAGTGCATGCATATATATATATATATATATATGCGTTGCCGGTGAACGCTTCTCCAACGCGAGCAGTCGGTATTTCTCAATAAAGAAACTCGCTAGGAGACTCTGCCTGCGCCAACGTTGTTTCTCGCGGGTGAGGGCGCGTTCTCCTTCTTTGCGAGCTGGTACAGCGTTCCTCTAAGAATGAGCGTTTCCATAGCCAACGCGCGCCTTTCGCTCTCTCTCTGTCTCTCTCCCTCACACAAGACAGCAGAGGGAGAGAGAGAGGCACGCGCCGAGGGCGAGCGCGTGCCGGGAGGCACGCGGGTTACGCCTGACGACTGACGCGTGACGAGGTTAGACTAAGAGGAGCTTCGCCCCTAAAAACGCGGGTTCGATCCTGGCTGCGGTGGTCGCATTTTCGATGGAGGCGGAAATACCAGAGGCCCATGTACTGTGCGTTGTCAGC
Organism: Hyalomma asiaticum; assembly: GCA_013339685.2. Classification (NCBI taxonomy): domain Eukaryota; kingdom Metazoa; phylum Arthropoda; class Arachnida; order Ixodida; family Ixodidae; genus Hyalomma; species Hyalomma asiaticum. Next base: position 17,603 of record JABSTT010003261.1, read on the forward strand.
GCACGTTAAAGAACCCCGAGCGGTCCAAATTTCCGAAGCCCTGCACTACCAGATTTCTCCCCTTTCTATCTTTTTCAGCCCCTTTCTCCTACCCACCAAATGTGCTAAGGCGTGCTCCGGCTTGGGCTACAGAAAATAGCGCCCTTTCCGTAACCGAACCACAATCAGCCCTGCTCCAGACATGCACTGCAGAAATTAGTGTCATTTCGTTAACCGAAGCACAATCATCAATCATCATCAGCACGCTCACAATGCTCATTGGCAGCAGGTACGCCGGCGACCCGTCAAGAGATGACGCAAGGCTAAATTGAGAGTGCGTCTAGCACAATATCATAGCATTGTCAGTCAAATTTCGCAAAGTACTTGGTGTTGGCATCGTCGTGCATGGTTTTGCTTGAAACATTTAATATGCTCCTATATATTCATTCAAAAGCAAGAACAAAAGCTTGTTCAGGCAGCGGTACTATTCTTTTAGGCCGTAATTTAATCCCCCCTTTGCTCAAGTGGTGTAAGCACACTCGTCCTGGGTGGAAACAGAGGGTGAAGGCAGTTGGCAGGCAGCTCGCATGCGTGCGATAGGTCATTGCTGATCAACAAGCATGAGCTTGCACGGCTCCTCGAAGGATACTTTAGAAGCGCTTGCCTTCCCACCCGCCACCCTCCGGACACATTATTATAAACCATGCCTGAAGTACATGATCGCAGTCCAAGTAGTAAAACAAAAACGAAATTCACGCTCTTGCGTGTGTCTGCGCTCCCGCAAGGGCAGCAGAAGCTATGGTGCCTCTTTTCCTTTTCGAAGGACAATTTCTCTCTCTTTCTCTATGTGCGTGCGTGTGCGCGCGTCGCTTTATTCAACTGTAAGTTCGAGTGAGTGACAACTTGATTAGATTAAAGGAAGTCGTCAAGCAACATAGCCTGCAAGATGATGCTTGTTGATGGCGTCTTCAGCGCTCGCCAGGACCCAGATTTCGGTGTTGCGGTCGGAGTTGAAGAGGAGTGCCTCGTATACAGCGATTCGGGCTATCAAAGTGCGATTGCAATTAGCATGTCCATGTACTCGCACTAAACGACATCTATAAATTGTGTGTACCCATCCCACGACACGCCAATTAACGGACTCGTACAATGCAACGTTACTGCAACGTACAATGCAACGTTACGATCTAGTAACGCTAGTACAATGTCAATCTGCAATGAAGTCGCAAAGAAAACCTGGGCTTAATGTATGCATGCCAGCTGTTTCATTACATATATTTTACCTGCCGGACTCTGTGGCTCTAATATCGTGCACTCACTTGTAGTACTGCAGCTGCCGTATGCTCTTGTAAACATGAGCTTTCGGTGTCAGACTTGTCGTCCTGAGGAACGCACAGCAGCGATATTTCTGCGAGTATGCGCTGTACGGCGAAGAGCCAGATCGGCGCTGTAAACAATTTGCATAACGCGTCCCTACTGCCGCGCCTCTCGCCGCTTATCACGACACCCTCGCATGTTGACGCGAGCGCTAACTTTGCCAAACCGGGGGCGAACGCCAAGTCCTTGACATCAAAACGGGTTCCTTAGTTAGTGCACTCGACTATCGGCGCGTTCCCCGCTGTCGTGGCGCTCGAACTGATATCATCGGTTCCTTGTAAATGAAAGGCGTCGTGCACACTGTGCTGAAGTCGCGAGGTCAACACAATTTATGTGCCAGTCGCGCTCGTCTATAGCTCTACATACGTGTGCACAATTTGCATGACGGATGTGTTTACACCTTGACAATCGATTATCGTAGTTCCATACTGCTTGAGCGAGAGAGAGAGAGAGAGAGAATAGCTTCACTTTAATCTCGCGATATATTTATCTGGAATTTAGTTGACTTATGAATACTTTCGTTTGCAGTAAAATAACAGGCCCTGTTGGCCGCTGTTTTAACCATTCATCCGACATCGACGCACGCTAATTGGTGTATTGAAAAGCACTCACATAGAACGCAGCCCCGTCACAATGGTCTAGTGGCTATGCTGACTTGACGATATAGGGGGATTGCCTTATCTTACGCGCCTGCATGTTTCCATTGATGGCGAATAACCACTCGAATAGTCGATGCGCCGCACCTGCAAAGGCATGCCAAGAATACATTTCGGGAGTGAGGGCAGGGGAAGAGTAGGGGAGGGGACTACCCTCCCCACGCCCCTTCTCCATCGAAAGCAATGGAAAGGGTCTCGGTGTCTGTGTTCCTTGATAGCGGTTATGACATGTGAGCACTAGGACATTCTGGTATAAATAGATAGGATGGCAATAAGTGGATCAAAATTTTACCTGAGGATGTGACAACATTCTGGTTCTTGGTGAATGTGATTGGTCTACGTAAGGTTGAAAGGTGTGTGCCTTTTATCACAGCGATATCACAGCAATATGCACTTGTATTCGGTGACAGTGTGAATTCAAGGTGCGTACAAGTAAGGGAATTATACCATGCGGGGAGCAATCATCCATATGAACACTTTGTTTTACGTTAACGATTAGCGCGACCGTGTTAGTTGTGGTTCTTCGTAAATACCCGGTGCTATATCAGTGAGCGAGGAAGAATGGCATTTAAAATGGGTGAGTTTCTTTCGCCGTATCTGATTGTTTTTCTCAACCATGAGTATAAACTCACGTGAAGCAAAGGTGAGACTGTTTACGATCGCAAAGTTATGTGCGCCAGAGTGCCTTAAAGGAAGATAAAAAGGTGATTTTATGGGTCAGGCTCAGGCTCTATGTACTGCGGAAGACGATGTGTGTATATATATATATATATATATATATATATATATATATATATATATATATATATATATATATATATATATATATATATATATATATTTATTTATTTATTTATTTCCGAAAACATTGCTGGCGGGGCATTAGAAGCTGTCTTATACCTGTGTCACACTAGACGTTTTTATGTCGTTCGATTCGAATGACGTTCGTTGCAATGAATGTCGTGTTCGATTCGAATGACGTTCGTTGCAATGAATGTCGTTCAACCCGTGGTTGTGCTACACACGAACATTTTTTTATTCGTCATATCAATGGCGATAGTTCCTAAATATTTGGCCAGAATAGCTGCAGAACGTAAGCGCAGAGTGGCTGAAGAGTCGTCCTACTTCATTTAAAATAAACGCAGGGCTTTGGTTCACTGAACTACACGCACAGAGAGAGAGAGAGAGAGAAAACATTTATTTAAACGAAATGAGGCATCTTCCTCGTAGGGTGGAGCCCTTAGTTCAGGGCCCCATTGGCTGGCGCCACTCCACGTGCTCGCTGGATCAGCCGACGCTGCTTCTGCCGCGCTGAGCTGGTCAGCGCAGTCTCCCAGGAGGAATGTGATGGTGATGGGATAGGGGAACAGCCCGGTGGACGTGGGCATTCCCACGTGCAGTGATATACTGTGGGCTGCGCTGCACAGTAGGGACTGTATGAGGGATATTGTGTGGGATGAAAGAGGTGTAGGGTGAAGAGACATGGGAAGGAATTAGTCTGTAGTTGCGGCCACGCGACAGCTTGCTCCCATGTAAGGGAATGGTGTGGTGGGGGGAAATAACGTCGGCTTTGTCTGTAATGTTCTAGAGTGTCAGCGTAGTTCTGTGGTTCTGATGGTGCGTCGTCTGGATTGGACAGCTCTTCCGATGGCGCCCACACACGCACAGAATAACTGTAATTTCTGATTGATACGACACCGCTTAACGGGGACACTGACTTGCAGCGTGCGAAGCGTTCATTTGCTGTATTGGCAAGCAAAGCATGTCCTTGAGAAGTGTAGACGCTAAATCGAGAGGCAGCATGAGCACAGCGGGCAACCAGATGGCCTTCGCTATTGCGCCAGGTGGCGAAATAGCAAATTCCGCCAAACTCCACTAAAGTCGAGAGTAAGCACATTTTGTTACGGCCTGCCGGGCTGTTTTCTGATTAAAATGGTGAACATCAGCTAGCCCGCTAAAGGTGGAGGAGGAGGAGAAAGGAATAGGAAAGACAGGGAGGTTAATCTGGGCTGAGACCGGTAGGCTACCCTGCATTGGGGTAGGGGGAGGGAAAGTTCTGGGAGGTATACAGAGAAAAAAACTAATAAAAGATGCTGCAGTGGCGCTGACGTTATGGAAGCTTTGCCCATTTTCAAAGACGGTTAATTAGTCCAGTAGCGTTAAGAAATTGCCACAACGCCTTTGTTGCTTGGCGTAGCTGAGATACACAGCGCCATGGACCTAAGATCATCTGAACGGGAAAAATGTTTCTGAGCCCGCTAAAGTAATGCTATTTTCACATGAACCTTTCACAAATTAGGAATGCTCAATACCGCACGCTTACGTTGACTCTGGGGTAGAGACAGAGAGTGCACACTCGGTTTGAGTGCGAATGCGAATGAGTTGCTTAAACTCATTCCATTTCACAAGGCATTCGATTCGAATGGTGTTAAATATCGCCATGTAGCTGATTCACGTCATTCGATGCGAATTTCAGTGTATTCGAATGACATTAAAACGTCCGATGTGATAGGGGTATTGTTCAAGGTAAGCCGTTGGGCTGTTCGATATAATGTGTTTCGTTTAGTACACTTAGGTTTTGCACTTCAGAGATAAGTCAGGTGGACAGGTAATAACGTTGGCTTGCGGTGTACTGTTCTCATGTCATCTCTCTCCGTTTTTACTGCATATGCTCTCCAGTGATGCACATCTTGCTGATGAAAACAAAACGCAGTGTGTGGGTCAAAGATTGCGGCTCCAAAGTCATAATCTATGCATCTTGGAGCATTAGTAGGAGGGAGGAGTTGAGAGAGAGAGAGAGAGATAGGGCAAGGGCTATCTCGCAGGGCTGTCCGATACGAAGCTGTCCTTGGTGTCAGCAAACTGGCCTTATCAGGTATGATAACATGCCCTCCATAGGCATCCACGAACCGCCATATTCCAGCTATACCCACGAAATTTACTGAACCTTAACCTGTAGATAATAATGCCGCGTGCACCCACGATCAGCATGCACAACTTATGTCACACAAAAAGCCTGCTAAGTGCGTGAGCGTCGTCCATGAAAGGTTGCGTCAGTGTCAGTGCTGGGAATGGCTATATTCCGACCAGGGCTGAGCAGTACCGTCATACAAGAGTATCGCGATAGTGTCAAAGATAATTTTGTGCATCCGTGTTTCTGGGTCGACATGCGTTTCGAAAAGATGTATTTGTATTTCAGGGGTGAAACACTTTTACGATGTATCAATTGCATTGCGACATTGTGCCGCGGACACGAGTATGTCGTTAAATTTTTGCAACGTCTTAGGATGGGCTGATGTGTTTCGAGGGGGAAATGATCACAGACAGACAGACAGAAAGACAATGAACTTTACTGAATCCTGAGGAGCTACTCAGGACTTTCTAGCGGGAGGCCGTTGTAAACGTTGCGCTGCAGCTTATCCGTGCTCTGTTCGAGTATGTTGGATTCGCCGGTCTAGTGTTCTGGCTCATGCCGCGGCAGATGCCTCGTGCCATCCTGTAACCATCATGTGCCCCTTACCTCAGCTCCAGCTGCCACCTTCTGACACTGTGGACATCCACAAAGAAAATCTTCGGTGCACCACGCGAGCTCTCATACCTCCGCGTGGTCATGACCTCCTGAGTGGACTTACTCGTCAAGAGGAGGTATCACTCCGAAGAGTTCGCGTGAGTGCGGCTGTGACGCCTTCGATCAGCGCTAAGTGGGGCTACACCGACACAACTTCAAGCTGCCCATTTTGTCCTACGCCGGTGCGGAAAGCAGACCTGAACCACCTCTTATGGACATGCCCTGGGCTGTAAGCGGCTCGTCGACGCCACCTACGTCGTGAGGGACTTCAACACACCAGGCCACCGGACTTGCAGCGATGGATATACGGTCCGAAACATAGGTCCCTCCTGGACTTCATGAGGGAAACACAACTGCACCATTTTGTGTAATGTGTATTGATGCCGCAGGGCAAATTAACGCAATAACAAAAAAAAAACCGCTGGCCGCATCCACATGGAGGACAGACCGCCATGACGCTCCGCCCTTATGTGGGCCCTCTGGATAGGCTGGGCTTGCTTTCGGAGCACCGTGCTTCTGATGGTCTCCTCCCATTCAGCTTCGCTGGAGAGAACATCGTTAGGCAACACGGGACGTCGCCAGAGCATGTGAGGCATAGAACAAGAAGTTTCACTGCAGTCGGGACAGTCAGGGTCCACGTCCGGGAAATGATGACTTTTTTTTTTTATGAACAGGTAGGGGGACTACGCTCGCCGCTGGTCTTTATGAGCTTGAAGGTGGCGCGCTGTGTCTTCTGAATGGTGAGAACAGACCAATGTTAATTCGAAAATGTACCGGTTCCTTGATGGCCCTAGGCTATCTGTCGCCACGCTGCAGGACGTTCCGGCGAGCAAAGCGGTGTTTACTTTTCATAACACGAACTTCTGGTCATCTGCGGCAGTAAAGAAACTTATTATGTTGGCGGGTGTTGTGCTGAGGCCGAAACGACGCTGTCTATCAGGCCGCCTATCGGAAAAGCTTCTACTCCTCAAGCACAGTTAACTCAGCAACATTAACAGCTAAGTATATCGAGTTTGAACAAACGTATACATTTTTCTTAATTCAGCTGTGTTCGCTAGGATTAGGGCGATATGCTTCACTTCTACGATCTAGTGCGAAAAATCTCTTTGTGGAGCCTCATCCCCCCTCCCCCCCCCCCCCCCCCACACACACACACTCAATGTTGTAAAAAATGTGTTTCAACATCGGTGTTCTTGTACTGTCTTTACTCTTACATTTTTACTTCAGAATAATTTTGCTTCTTTTTGCAGAAGTATCTCCGAAATATCGCTTTAAGCCAAAGACAAATGTATCTAACTATCTGTATTTTAGGCTTCTAGCGCGTGTATTTCGATATCTGTATAGTTCGTGAGGCAAACACATGTTGCTCACACCCGTGTCACATGTTGCTCACACCCGGCCTGGGGAATGCAGTTATGCGCCTCATGTGATAGTAACATCGTCATCATGATGATATGGCATGTGGCATGTTAGCCTTCCGTAGCTTGTGCAAATCAAATAGCGACAAAATAGACAAAATTTTTGATGAGCGCACACGCCTTTGCGTTGGTTAAACAATAAAAAAGATGTATCATTTGTTGTAGCTTTTGATTGAAAGGTAGGCGTAACAAGCAGGCAGCTAGAGACGAGCATGCTGTAATGACCGAAGGTAGGAATCGAACAAGGGCACCCGCGAGGTGCCAAGCAAGCACGCCAAAACCCGTCAGCGGCTGCTCGCTCTACGTTGCGCATACTGCAAAGAAATTTATTGGATCAGCAGCTGTGCTGTTGGTGCTAAGGTCAGTTGCTCTCGTGGCTTTTGTTAACCACTCTTAAAGCAGTGTGATGAGAAATACATGCGCATTATTCATCATCGTTTTCATCATCATCATCATCATCATCATCATCATCATCATCATCATCATCATCAGCCTGTCTACTCCCACAGCAGGGCAAACGCCTCTCCCCTATATCTCTAATTATCCCTGTCCTGTGCTAACTGGGCCCAATTTATACCCGCAAACTTCCTGATCTCATCTGCCCACCTAACATCCTGCCGCACCCTGCCACGCTTGCCTTCTCTAGGAGTCCACTCTGTTACCCGTAATGACCAACGGTTGTTTTGTCTCCTCATTACATGGCCCGCGCATGTCCATTTCTTCTTCTTAATTTCTATTAATATGTTCCTAACACGCGTTTGCTCCCTAACCCACTCCGCTCTCTTCTTGTCTCTTAATGTTACACCTACCATTTTCTGTTCCATTGCTTGCTGCGTCGTCCTCAATTTAAGCTGAACCCTCTTAGTTAGCTTCCAAGTTTCCTTCTCCTTCTCCTGGTAGGCAACCAATTGCTTTCCCAAATAAAGTTGTTCCCTTCTGTCGCCACTATATAATGAGCACGTGTCGTCCTTATTTTTATTCCAATAGGTTCTTAGCATTCATGAAATCTATAACCATCGTCTTTCCTAACTTATATTTGCTGGATAATCCACTGACTGTGGGCAAAGCTTTGCTGTATGCCTATGCCAACAGCGTCCCAAGGCATGATTTAAAGCACTCAATCTTCTCGAACCGAAATGCTGGAACTAACTAACGGACAAGAAATATTAACGAGGTAGCGTTAACGGGGTACTCCGGCCGTTTTTTAAACATGTTCTGATATAAATGTTTACCGATAGTACTGGTAGTCTTGTAGCAGCCACGGTTGTTCGATTTGCTCAGAAACGCACCAACAATTTTAAATAACGGACTGAACCTTAACCTGTAGATAATAATGCCGCGTGCACCCACGATCAGCATGCACAACTTATGTCACACAAAAAGCCTGCTAAGTGCGTGAGCGTCGTCCATGAAAGGTTGCGTCAGTGTCAGTGCGGAATGGCTATGTTCCGACCAGGGCTGAGCAGTACCGCCATACAAGAGTATCGCGATAGTGTCAAAGATAATTTTGTGCATCCGTGTTTCTGGGTCGACATGCGTTTCGAAAAGATGTATTTGTATTTCAGGGGTGAAACACTTTACGATGTATCAATTGCATTGCGACATTGTGCCGCGGACACGAGTATGTCGTTAAATTTTTGCAACGTCTTAGGATGGGCTGATGTGTTTCGAGGGGGAAATGATCACAGACAGACAGACAGAAAGACAATGAACTTTACTGATCCTGAGGAGCTACTCAGGACTTTCTAGCGGGAGGCCGTTGTAAACGTTGCGCTGCAGCTTATCCGTGCTCTGTTCGAGTATGTTGGATTCGCCGTCTAGTGTTTTGGCTCATGCCGCGGCAGATGCCTCGTGCCATCCTGTAACCATCATGTGCCCCTTACCTCAGCTCCAGCTGCCACCTTCTGACACTGTGGACATCCACAAAGAAAATCTTCGGCGCACCACGCGAGCTCTCATACCTCCGCGTGGTCATGACCTCCTGAGTGGACTACTCGTCAAGAGGAGGTATCGCTCCGAAGAGTTCGCGTGAGTGCGGCTGTGACGCCTTCGATCAGCGCTAAGTGGGGCTACACCAACACAACTTCAAGCTGCCCATTTTGTCCTACGCCGGTGCGGGAAGCAGACCTGAACCACCTCTTATGGACATGCCCTGGGCTGTAAGCGGCTCGTCGACGCCACCTACGTCGTGAGGGACTTCAACACACCAGGCCACCGGACTTGCAGCGATGGATATACGGTCCGAAACATAGGTCCCTCCTGGACTTCATGAGGGAAACACAACTGCACCATTTTGTGTAATGTGTATTGATGCCGCAGGGCAAATTAACGCAATAACAAAAAAAAAACCGCTGGCCGCATCCACATGGAGGACAGACCGCCATGACGCTCCGCCCTTATGTGGGCCCTCTGGATAGGCTGGGCTTGCTTTCGGAGCACCGTGCTTCTGATGGTCTCCTCCCATTCAGCTTCGCTGGAGAGAACATCGTTAGGCAACACGGGACGTCGCAGAGCATGTGAGGCATAGAACAAGAGTTTCACTGCAGTCGGGACAGTCAGGGTCACGTCGGGAATGATTGACTTTTTTTTTTTATGAACAGGTAGGGGACTACGCTCGCCGCTGGTCTTTATGAGCTTGAAGGTGGCGCGCTGTGTCTCGAATGGTGAGAAACAGACCAATGTTAATTCGAAAATGTACCGGTTCCTTGATGGCCCTAGGCTATCTGTCGCCACGCTGCAGGACGTTCCGGCGAGCAAAGCGGTGTTTACTTTCATAACACGAACTTCTGGTCATCTGCGGCAGTAAGAAACTTATTATGTTGGCGGGTGTTGTGCTGAGGCCGAAACGACGCTGTCTATCAGGCCGCCTATCGGAAAAGCTTCTACTCCTCAAGCACAGTTAACTCAGCAACATTAACAGCTAAGTATATCGAGTTTGAACAAATGTATACATTTTCTTAATTCAGCTGTGTTCGCTAGGATTAGGGCGATATGCTTCACTTTACGATCTAGTACGAAAAATCTCTTTGTGGAGCCTCATCCCCCTCCCCCCCCCCCCACACACACACACACTCAATGTTGTAAAAAATGTGTTTCAACATCGGTGTTCTTGTACTGTCTTTACTCTTACATTTTACTTCAGAATAATTTTGCTTCTTTTTGCAGAAGTATCTCCGAAATATCGCTTTACGCCAAAGACAAATGTATCTAACTATCTGTATTTTAGGCTTCTAGCGCGTGTATTTCGATATCTGTATAGTTCGTGTTGTTCGCGTGTATTTCGATATCTGTATAGTTCGTGAGGCAAACACATGTTGCTCACACCCGTGTCACATGTTGCTCACACCCGGCCTGGGGAATGCAGTTATGCGCCTCATGTGATAGTATCATCGTAATCATGATGATATGGCATGTGGCATGTTAGCCTTCCGTAGCTTGTGCAAATCAAATAGCGACAAAATAGACATAAAAATTTTGATGAGCGCACACGCCTTTGCGTTGGTTAAACAATAAAAAAGCTGTATCATTTGTTGTAGCTTTTGATTGAAAGGTAGGCGTAACAAGCAGGCAGCTAGAGACGAGCATGCTGTAATGACCGAAGGTAGGAATCGAACAAGGGCACCCGCGAGGTGCCAAGCAAGCACGCCAAAACCCGTCAGCGGCTGCTCGCTCTACGTTGCGCATACTGTAAAGAAATTTATTGGATCAGCAGCTGTGCTGTTGGTGCTAAGGTCAGTTGCTCTCGTGGCTTTTGTTAACCACTCTTAAGCAGTGTGATGAGAAATACATGCGCATTATTCATCATCGTTTTCATCATCATCATCATCATCATCATCATCATCATCATCATCATCATCATCATCATCCTGCTACTCCCACAGCAGGGCAAACGCCTCCCCTATATCTCTAATATCCCTGTCCTGTGCTAACTGGGCCCAATTTATACCCGCAAACTTCCTGATCTCATCTGCCACCTAACATCCTGCCGCACCCTGCCACGCTTGCCTTCTCTAGGAGTCCACTCTGTTACCCGTAATGACCAACGTTGTTTTGTCTCCTCATTACATGGCCCGCGCATGTCCATTTCTTCTTCTTAATTTTATAATATGTTCCTAACACGCGTTTGCTCCCTAACCCACTCCGCTCTCTTCTTGTCTCTTAATGTTACACCTACCATTTTCGTTCCATTGCTTGCTGCGTCGTCTCAATTTAAGCTGAACCCTCTTAGTTAGCTTCCAAGTTTCCTTCTCCTTCTCCTGGTAGGCAACCATTGCTTTCCAAATAAATTTGTTCCCTTCTGTCGCCACTATTAATGAGCAGTGTCGTCCTTATTTTTATTCCAATAGGTTCTTAGCATTCATGAAGTGTATAACCATCGTCTTCCTACTTATGTTTGCTGGATAATCCCTGACTGTGGGCAAAGCTTTGCTGTATACCTATGCTAACAGCGTCCCAAGGCATGATTTAAAGCACGCAATCTTCTCGAACCGAAATGCTGGAACTAACTAACGGACAAGAAATATTACGAGGTAGCGTTAACGGGGTACTCTGGGCGTTTTTTAAACATGTTCTGATATAAATGTTTACCGATAGTGCCGGTAGTCTTGTAGCAGCCACGGTTGTTCGATTTGCTCAGAAACGCACCAACAATTTTAAATAACCGTCTGAACGGTGAGTTCAAACCAGAACGGTGTTTTCAAACTAGTTTTCAAACTAGTTTTCAAACAGTGTTTTCAAGCCAGATTGCTCTCATAGCAGACTGATTTCAAACCGCAGTGTAAAATCGGATACACGTACATAGCATACCACGATAAGCACAGTGAGTCAACCTTTAGTTTGACAAACTGGGCGATGGATGCTGTCGCCACGGTATGCATAACAACACCCAGATCCGTATAGGAGCGGAAGAGGTCATTATTGTTCTACAGTGACCCATACAGTGACCCAGACACTAAAAGAGTAACTGAAGAAAAGGAGAGGGCTGCCGCTAACTACTTTGACGAAGACAGAATGACTGTCCAACTCAATTCACAATCATCGCTTCACCGACCTGTGCGTTCGACTCTCTCCACAGATACGTGCTTCGTACGATGGCGATCGTACGTGTTATACATAAGTACATGAAAAGCGTCTGTACCGACTCTATCCACAATCATCACTTGACTGACCTGCACGTTTAGCACTCTCCACAGATATGCACTTTGTACGATGACGATCGTATGTGTTGTACATGATTAATTGCTGGAGTTTTATGCGCCAATACCACGATATGATTATGTGGCACGCCGTGGTTGAGGGCTGCAGAAATTTGGACCACATGGGGTTCCTTCACGTGCAATGTAATGAACAGTATGCGGGCCCTTAGCGTTTTCGCTTCCGGTATTCATTTTTGTTTTGTTATTTTTCACGCACCGAGACGCAGCGTTCTCTCTACATCGCGCAATGGAGAAGACACAGCTCCACTAACGGGAAGCCTGGGAAGGTGCGAAGCATGTGGTGATGGGTCAGTGTTTCCCACAGGAACACGTCAACCTCTGCTAATGGGCGTTGCTTTACCGTGGCCACGACAACGACGTTAGCCGCCCACAGTCCGGGCGCATTAGCAGAAGCTCGTTAGAATCGCTCCTGACAAGACAACCCTGCATATACACTGTCTGGGTGCACTTCCACCAGGACGAGCTCACAAAATTTTCGCACCTGAACTTAACAAATTTCTGTTATTAGCAATTACTTCTGAATATTACTTTATTTTTAATTAGCTTAACTCATGTTAGTCTATTCCGAACCGGTTTTATACATTCGTTTTTTTGACCATCGTTTGACAACTTGATTTACCGTGACGACAGGACACAAGAGCCCGACAGCCCGAGACCCTAAGGTGCTTCACAAAATCTTCGGGCGTCGCATATTCGTCAGCGTCAGGGATTTCGGTTCGTTCATGCTTGTGCTGCACCACACACGGCTGCCCAGGGTACGAGAGTATCGAAATCTGCGAGTTCCGTGAGAATCGCCACCAACCAAGGTATAACTTACACTGGCAGGCGCGAAGGGGCGCGTTTGGTCAGATTGACCATATAGAGCATGTTAACAGTGCTGGCAGGTGTGATAACGCGGACC
>JABSTT010003262.1:0-30264 GCA_013339685.2 Hyalomma asiaticum
AGCAAAGGTACTACTGGCCCAGACTCAACGCTGCCGTGAAACACCACCTACGCGCATGTCTCGATTGTCAGCGGCGCAAGTCTCCTCCGACTAAGCCAGCCGGCCTGCTGCAACCCGTGCAGGTCCCACGAACACCATTTGACCAGATTGGAATGGATATTTTGGGTCCGCTTCCAACGTCTACCACAGGGAATCGCTGGATTATCGTCGCGACCGATTACCTGACGCGTTATGCGGAAACGAAGGCCATTCCGAGAGGCACAGCAGCGGAGGTGGCACAGTTTTTCATCGAGAACATTGTACTAAGACATGGCGCACCTACGATAGTGATAACAGATCGAGCAACTGCATTCACGGCGGCTCTGTTAGACCACGTTCTGGCGCTCAGTGGGACGGCTCATCGCAAAACAACCGCATACCACCCACAAACGAATGGACTCACAGAGCGCCTAAACAAAACGCTTGAGGACATGCTTTCCATGTACGTAGACGTTGAACATAAGAATTGGGACGAAATCTTGCCCTACGTGACGTTTGCGTACAACACGGCTAAGCAGGAAACAACACGCATGACTCCGTTCAGCCTCGTTCACGGGCGGGAGGTGCGGACGATGCTGGACGCGATGCTACCACACGAATGTGACGACTCTGCAACGGACGCCGATATATTTACGCAACGCGCAGAAGAAGCCAGGCAGCTCGCTCGCCTGCGGATTCACCAGCAGCAAGATTATGATGCAGGCCGCTATAATGCTCACCACCGAGTCGTAACATTCGAAACCGGCGACAGAGTGTGGGTTTGGACACCCATACGGAAACGTGGATTGTCTGAGAAGCTATTGCGCAGATACTTTGGACCTTATCGTGTATTGCGCCGCATTAGCGACGTCACCTACGAGGTCGTCCCCGACAGTCCTCATTCTACGAGACGCGAGCAGCACCGTCCTGAACTTGTGCATGTAGTGCGTATGAAGCCGTACGTCGGCGAGTGAAAGTGCGCCAGACTCCGGCTCCCACGTAGCTATATCTTTAGATTAGCATTGGGGCGATGCTCTTTTAGAGAGAGGCCAATGACGCGTGCATTCAGCGAAGAAAACAAAGACGATGAGGGTTTTTAGCGCGTTCCTTCTAGTGGGGCACGTGCACAGCGGGGTTAGAAGAAGAAGACGTTTTGGAATAGAGCTCCAACAAGCTGTCCTGCGTTTCTTGTCTGTTTCTTGTCGTGCTGTAACGCGACAATATCTACTTACAACAATGCATGCGGACAAAAGTACATACGTCAGCAATAATTTTACCGCGGTTCAAGTTGAGCATAGGCACACTATACTGTGTGCGTTATCGCACACAGCATAGTGTGCCTATGCTCAAAGGCTGTGTGCGTTATCACGGCTGTGTGCGTTATTACAGCCGTATTTACATAGGTGATAGCGTCACCAATATCGCATGCTTGAGTACCTATTCAGTTACATTTGTTTCTGCGCAGAGATTTCGTGCAGTGATTAGAGGCTTTAGTCCGAAACAGTGTTTTTAGCTGAGGCATTTTCAAGTCGTATTTCAAGTCTCGCTGTTGCAGGTGGTTCATCCTTGCGCTAGTTACCGAATCAAAGCATACGCGACATGATAGCTCGCGACCATTCGCATCCTGTGGCAAGGTGCTTATCCTTTCAATCAGTTTCTCATGTCTTGTCATAGCTCGGCGTCGGCACATTCTTTTCTACATTCATTGAACGCTTCCTACAGAGCTAACGCAACTTCACTTCACGCGGGTGCCCCCCGAAAACTGTTGTAAAGACACCGTCGACGCTCCGACGCTCCGTGCTCGGAGGCAGCTTTCGCACACGCTTCGCCGGCGGCGGTGGCGCAACCGCGCAGGGCCGCGGCAAGCGG
The DNA here is from genome assembly GCA_013339685.2 of Hyalomma asiaticum. Lineage (NCBI taxonomy): Eukaryota > Metazoa > Arthropoda > Arachnida > Ixodida > Ixodidae > Hyalomma > Hyalomma asiaticum. Next base: position 1,888 of record JABSTT010003262.1, read on the forward strand.
TGGGCGGGGCCTCTGCGCCGCGACGTCGATACAAGCGCTGGTTATATCGCCGGTGCCTACCACTGTTTACCAACATGGAACAGGTCTATAGCACCAGCCCCCACCGGAGAACCCGAGAGTTCCTGAACTGGGCCTCCTTGAGGTATCATAGGGGCTGATGATCCGTTTGGACCGTGAATCTCTTTCCGCAAAGGTAAAAGTTCAAGTTCTTAACCACACATACAATGGCCAGACATTCCTTCTCGATGGCCGCCTAGGCCTGCTCTCTTGGTAGGAGCTTTAGGCTCACGTATGAGACAGGGTGAAGGTTGAGGGTGGATTGAGGGTGGATGCTGTTGAGGGTGGATTCCATGGGGCCCAGCTTTCTTCCTCCGATTTTGTGGCCGAGGAAGGACAGCTGATCAAACCCCAGTTCGCATTTCTTTGGATGGACAATCATTCCAGCTTCTGGTAGCGTTGTCAGTACCTGTCCCAAGGCCGTCAGGTGGTCCTCGCTATCATTAGTCGCGATCAGTAAGTCGTCGTAATAATTGTAGACTTTAGCGATGCCGCTGAGGAGTTTACGCATAAGTTTAGCGATGACAGCCGGAGCCGTCTTTATGCCAAACGCATGTTCCTGAATTACTACAGTCTGCTGGACGTCGAGAACGCAGTCTCTTCCTTGGACGGTTCGGCCAGGGGTACTTGCCAGTAACACTTTGAGAGGTGCATCTTCGAGAATATCTTCCGGCCACCCACTTCAGCGATCAGGCAGTCCGCTCGAGGGATCGGTTCAGAGTCTGCCATCAGCACATCATTGAGCCGCCGGAAGTCCACACAAAACCGATTCGTGCCATCGGGCTTTTTGATAAGTACGGTCGGGACGTTGTACGGGGAGTGCGACCTCTCGATTACTCCCATCTGTAGCATCGTGGTGACCTCGGCTTCCACTTCTTGCCTTGCCGCGAAGGGAAGTGGGTACTGCTTGACTTGTACTGATTCATCTGTTGTGGTAACCACAACAGAAGGGAGATTAGTGCTTCCAACCCTTTTGCCTGCTGTGGATCGAGGTTTTCGGAGGTAGAGATGTTACGGTAGACACCCCGCTCCTCCCAAGGCCACATTGGCATTCCTCGCTCACCAGCCGTCGCTACCACTGCCAGGACAGGTGTCTCAGACTCGGGTTCCGTGGTATTGCATTTCTCCAACATATTGGCATGAAATGTCTTCATACTGCCGTTGATCTCCATCACGTAGCCAACCTCCCCTTTCCTTTCTCGTACAGCGTATAGAACCTTCCATTTCATCGTGAGGTTGTTATGCTCGGTTGGCACCAGTAGGAGCACCCGGTCCTCCGGGCGCAAAGCCTTCGTCCTCGCTCCGTGATCATAGTAACGCTTATAGCGCTCTCCTGCCTGGTGAAGGGTCCCGTGAGCCATCTGGCATGTCGTCTCACGTCTTTCTGTTAGGTCGACGACGTACTGGTAGGCAGTCTTGACTTCCTCCTCGAGTCACGATCCAGTCTAGAGCTCTTTGAGAATGGACAAGGAGCGCCGCACATTTAGACCATACAAAAACTCGAACGGGGAGAACCCGGTGCTTGCCTCTGGGACCCCCCTGGAGGCAAATAGCAGAGGTTCGATGAAGTGGCCCCGTCCTTGGGCTGTTCAGCACACATGCGCCCCCGCAACTTCTTCAACGTCCCGTTAAACTTCTCCACCAGGCAATTCGCCATAGGATGGTACGGAGTCATTGTTTGCAGGCGCAACAAAAGTAGGCGCCCCACTTCCGACATTAGTTCGGAGGTGAAGTTGAATCCCCTATCACTCAGCATCTCTTCTGGTACGCCTACCCGGGAGAAGATGCGTAATAAGGCCTCGGCTACTCGCTCCGTCTCTATGCTCGGTAGGGTGATGGCCTCCGGGAAGCGAGTTGCGTAGTCAACCAGTGTCAAGATGTACTTGTTACCATTTCGGGTTGTTGGTTTCAAGGGACCCTGGATTTCGATGGAAACGGCGTGCCTACAAGCGGCATCCTTTCGAGGGGTACTTTCCCTACTGTTCCGGGGTTGGTCGTCTTCTGACAAATATCACAGGAAACCACAAACTTTTCCACGCCTTAATGCACTCCTGGCCAGAAGTCGGCCAGTATGCGGTCCACGGTCTTTCTCCTCCCGACGTGGCCCGCCATTGGCAGGCAGTGCGCAAGGTGAAGGACCTGGTCGCGATGTCGCCTCGGCACCACCAGCTGTACCATGCTTGGACCCGAATCCGGGACGTACTCACTGTACAGCAGGTCATCATTCAGATGGATGGTGAACGATCCGCCGCCCTTGCACTTCACGCTACAGGCCTCTCTTTGTATCTGAAAGAGTTGTCGCAGGGTGTCGTCTCGCGCCTGGTCTTCCTTCCTTCCTTCACCTGATCGGGAGTGACCTCGGACAGGGTGCGAGGCACGCGCAAGCTCCTGACTGTCCAAGACCTCCCCTAGATAGCAGGGCGTATCTATGTCAATACGGGCCTCCGGTAGCGTCCTGACTGAACGGTCTACAAGGTAGACTGCCGTGCACCAGCCCGTCAAATCCGATGATGGGAGGAGGTCTCGGTTCACAATTACAAGTTCACAATTGTTGCAGCCACTGTCCCTCAAAACTTTAACGGTCTTCCCAGGAACGCTGCCTTTGACGACCGGGAGGTCTCCTACGACACGCGACATGACCATGTTCACGACGGGCAAGCGGCGGCCATCCTTCAACTCTATGTACCCATCTTCGACGCAGGCCGAGACGCTCCCCGCAGTGGGTCGTTCGCCGCCTGTCTTCCTGCTTGCCTTCGTGCATTGTGATGCGACGTGTACGGATCGCGAACACAGGTAACACCGGAGTGCCGTCCCGCTGTTTGGTTGTCTCCCGCCTCGAACTCCATCGGGATTGTCCCCTGCCGAGCGTTGCTTTGTTTCCCGCTTGCCAAAATTCACCATTTCTCGGGCGCTCATATAGTCTTCGGCCCTCAGGAGCAGATCCTTGACGTCTCGGCTCTTTCTTTCTTTCAGGAACATTGCCAGCCCCGGCTTGCAATTTTCTAAAAATTGTTCCACCACTATGAGATTTTTATTTCCCAAATATGATCGGCTTGCCTCTGAAAGCTGGACCCACCTCTCCCAGTAGTTTTCTTGCCGCGGAAAAAACTAGGCAGGCGCCTCGTCGTCTTTGCGTGTCTCCGTTCGGAATTTCTTCCGAAAGCCTTCAACCGTCAGGCGGAAGCGGAGTAGGAGGGCCGATTGATCTTATCGTATACCAGCGCTTCCGATGCTGGCATGCGGCCGAGTACGCTAAGTGCTTCCCCCGTCAGGCACGTACTGAGGGCAGTTGCCCATTTTTATCGTAACCATACATGCGCTTCGCCCACCCGTTCGAAGCGTGTCAAGTACGCGTGAAGGTCATCGCTCCTTTCGTTAAACGACGCAAGTAAGCTTTGTGCACTAACCCCGGCAAAGTGAGCTGGCACTGCGGTTGCATTTGGCAAGCCATCCGAGCCACCACTATTGCTAGCACAATCACTCCAACCAGCTCCTTCTCCATTTCGACGAGGCGCCGATCGGACCGCGCCTTCTCACGTTCGTCTTCCTCACGCCTCCGTTCTTTCTCTTCCCTGAGACGCTCGCGGTGCGCTGCGCGTTCCTCGCGCAAAAACTCTTGAAGTGCTGTCCCCTCGTAGCCTAGCTGCTTCCCGACAGCAACCAAGCGCACCGCCTCGTCGGCCATATCTCCGGCCCTCTACGCTCTTCGCAGCCCGGATCTATATCATCCACTCTGTCCCGTAGTCACGAACGACCGTGGTCAGCCAGTCCTGTCGCGGACGCCAGTTTTCAAGAATTTTGTGGCACTCTCTGTTTAGGAGGGGGCTAGGCGACAACAACCCACCCACGCGAATTCTGTTAGGTTCGGCCGGCTGACCGGCGATAGGGTCCACGCCTGATCGTACGTGAGCCATGGGCTAGAGACGGGAGACACTGGTGCTTTTAACGAGGACTGCTTGCATTTAATACAACTAAATCACAATATACAAAGCACTATACAAGGTAACCCACGCGCGGGATACAACCCATTCGTCAGATGCCACGCGACAAAGAACGCTCCGCGGAGTTTCAATAACAAAAATAACAGAAAATAATCAATTGGCATGCAAAATACTCGCGTCAATACATACAGGAACACTACGCGGACATACTAATATAATACTAAACACGCGATGGCTCGTAACACAAGGGATATGACGTGATTGTACTAGAAAATCCTAATGAGAAGAATGAGAGCCGCTGAGCGCGGAGGCTTGGCTGTGGTGGTAGCTCGTCGGGTGTCCGGGCCGTGGCGCCGGGCTGCTGGGTCATGGATGTACGCCGCGGCCACAGATAAGCAGGGTGCAACCACGCTCCGTTCTCTCTCCGCGCAGGAGACACTCCAACCGCGGACACAGGTAGATCTTCCTGTTGCCGGCCTCCCACTTGGCCGAACCCCCGACGTACCGACCGACGACCTCGCCCACTCAAACGACTCTGCCCGGTCGTCGCGTGATCTCGCCTTCACCTCTCTCTCCCCGTCTCTCCGCATTAGTAATCAAAAGGAACCGGTCCGGGAGAGCCCGGGAAAAGGTGGACGTTCGCCTCCCCGCAGCCTCCCCGCTTGATCGCTTCCGGCGGTGCGCGGGCGCAGAGGCGTGGTTAGGTGGAGTGCGTGCATTTGTGACAACTTGTCGAAACCTTGGGCCCTGTGACATTCCTTATTCGCAATCATATTTAGCGATATCTTCATCGATTCAAGCCTTCATCTTCCCCTGAGCTTCTCTCCAACTTTTAATTTTATAAAGAGATACATGTACGTTTAAAATGTGCCTTTGGTTGAGCTCTTGACTACCGAGAATCCCGGCAGAGTTACTAACATTTGCCACGGAAGTGGCTCGCGATCCTCAAAAGCATATTTGAGGAACTATTTTTCAAGCCCGAGAAAAGCTGCATTTCCGAAGGCTATATGCTTATCCTTGGAACGGGCTCTTCAGGCGAGTCGTTTCAATTGCCTTGAAAATCAAGACGTTCTTGCGTTCACCATGAACCTATATGCAGAGTCAGTCAAAACATGCCACCACTTTGCTTTGCACGCAATTAGGACTTACCTTGCAAATCCTTAAATATGGTATTCAAGAATCTCCTAATATGTTCGTTGCAAACCAACTTATAGCTGCGCACATGGATAGGTCAGTGAAATTTATTTTGTCACACCGAACTTGCGACAATGCTGTGGAAGGTGTACCGAGGTATTGTGCTGATTTCACTATGAGCAAACGTGGCGGTCCGCAAGGGTTGCGCTCGTACTTACGAACACTCCACTCGGATGAGAGGCTAAACGTTATTTGAAGCACCAACCTACAATTTTCGCTGCGCATCCACTTGCATATAACATTTTATCAATTTTAATGCGAGCTTTCTTGCGATGCTTGATGTTCGTCAAATTCAGCCCATTCCAGTGACCTACAGCTAGTCCGAGAGCCGTGACACCCAGACGCATTTAAAGGACAAAGATACCTGTTCAAATACCATATATCGGCAGCAGATAGTTTATAAATGAGTCATTTTTCACGTCGTGCCACAGCAAGAGAGAGGATGAGAAGGTTGAGCGATTGTTCGAATGGCACGTACGTGCCTAGTAGCTCTCATTGCAGTTATACTGCCGGTGTGTTTGGTCGTCAAGTGCTACGTTGCCATTGAGTTATCTGCGGCGGTGTACGTAGCGGTGCATATGTTAACCTCTACCACCGCATGTACATCCACCAACACAAAAATAAATATATGCATGCAGACTACCGAGTCAAAACAATATACAGCTGCATGGATTTAGTGGCGGTGCGCCAAACCGCACCATGGTGTGATCGCGGCTCGTCAAAACTGCGGCAACATTTTTCTGGGTTTTTTTCTGTCTTTTTCTTTCTTTACTTTAACTTCACCGCTCGGAAGGATCCGCATACTCAATGGTTGCCTTAGCGACCCGAGGAGACTACCGAGCACTGAAGACGCAAGGCCGGGTGACCCAATGCTGGCCAAGTAGTCACACTAACAACATAACGAAAATCTGCTGCTGGCTGTTTCTGCACGCGGGACTGTTCTGAACGTGGCTGCGGTGGCATCGCCGTGCAAGTAGTTCCGCGCAAAGAAGTAGCGCGCTTGAAATATGAATACTATCATTGAGAGCGTTTGTTGCACTTATAAACAATTCCGTTGTTAGATGTGGCCCCAATAGCTGAATAATTTTACGGCGAGTGGAGAAATGCGGCATCCTTGTCGTTGTGTGGGGTTTAACTTCCCAAAACGACCTTGATTATGAGAGACGCCGTAGCTGACGGCTCCTGAAATTTCGACCACCTGGGGTTCTTTAACATGCACTGACATTGCACAACACACGGGCCTCAACATTGCGCCTCCATGGAATTGCAGCCGCCGCAGCCAGAATTCGATCCCGCGACCCTCGGATCAGCAGCCGAGTACAATAGCCACTAGACCTAGTCCTTACGTGTTCGCATTGGAGCAGTAACGTCGCGCAGTTTCACCTGTTTCTTGTACGGTTGAACCAGCTTGCTCGGGCGTATCTTCCGGTAATACTGCACGTCAATTGTGCGTTATTGGTGAAGATGCGCTCACTGAATCGCGAAACGATATGTTTGGAGCCAAATAGAACATGTAAGTTCATGTGTCGTCCCTTCCTTTTGGCGCGTTATTCTGTTATGTTGCCCCGCCACGGTGGTCTAGTGGCCATGGTACTCGGCTGCAGATCCGAGGGTCGCGGGATCGAATCCCGGCCGCGGCGGCTGCATTTCGATGGAGGCGAAATGTTGAGGCCCGTGTGCTGTGCGATGTCAGTGCACGTTAAAGAACCCCAGGTGGTCGAAATTTCCGGAGACCTCCACTACGGCGTCTCTCATAATCAGAGCTGGTTTTGGGACGTTAAACCCCATAACTCAACTCAAACTCAATTCTGTTATGTTAAAGAAATTTTAGCTGTAAGCTACGGCTAGTGCGCATCCTTTGATCCCGTCTTTCCACAGATCCCGGTGTTGATTGAAAATATGGGTTATATAAAGTGGCACGAAAGCTTAGAAGTAAGGTAATACGCTGAATTTTTTATTATGCTTCTTGTTCCAACATATTTTCACTGCCATTTGTGCTGTCCCAATTTTATAAAGGTGACAAAGAAAATTAAGAGTCTTCACTTGGGTCTAGCATGTCCTTATCCAGTTGCAGCATCTTGGATAGCGACCTTTCTGACGTGTCCACACGCAGCTTCCGTCAGTTTGTGGCTTTCCGTTCTGGCAACTTCAAGGAAAACAAAAGCAGAAAGAAAAGGCAGTAACAAACTGCTCTTCAAACGCACAGTTACATAACCATGTAATACGATAGAAGCACAATATTTTGGATATAATACCCTCGGATAACGCACTACATTATTTTCATATACAAATTTCGACGCATATGTGAGAAACGCTTAATGGCAGGTGCAATTTCACTAACCCTCTTACTGGTTTGGTGTGTTGGAGGGTCACAAGGAAAACAGGCGAACGCATTGACACCACCGCTCTCGTGTGGGGGGTAGTCGGTGAGGTGGTGCACTCGAACTCGAGTCCGTCGCACAAGTGCATCCGTCACTCTAGCTATGCCATGGCAGATACCGAGAGACGTGGGCATTGTCTCAAGGCATAATACGTGGCCTCATAAATTGGGGGTGGCGTCTGCGCTTGGCACTCGATGGTTCTGGTATTGGTTCCGCGCTTCACCGTCCCCCTGCTGCGGCCATGGCATTCGGCGTGAAACGGATGCGCGGACTGTGTGAGCGCGGGCTTGAGGAAGCATTCTGCTGCACGGGAAGCGAAGCAAGCGATGTCTTGTTAACTCTCTTTACCTAGCCATGTGCGTTGCGAGGCGACGCGTAAGGGTATCGTGAACAATGGTGAGACGTGGAGGAAAAGTTTGTGCTGCGGTCGTGCGGTGCGACACCAACTAGCGCTATGTTAGTGACGCGGCTAGCAAGGCGAACCTGAAGCAGAAGCAAGGGTAGCAGGGGGAAGGCAGCCGAGATCACGTGATAAAACGTGGCAGCGCCCGTGCGCCGCTGAGAAAAATACGCTATTGGCCTCAAGATCGAACACAGGCAGCGCCTAGCGGCGAGCGGACGAAGATTCCACGTGTGGAAAGCTCCTTGGGTCTTCTGCTAGCCACTGCGATTTTACATGCGCGCGTACGCCACACGTATCCCCCATTATTATTGTTCCCTGAGCTGGTGCAGTGTTGATTGTTTTTATGTATTCTTATCCAAGCAAAAAGTATGAGTTGTGGTATTGTTTGGCTTTGTGCTGCAGTCTTCTCTTTCTTAAAATCACTCAGCGCCTGTTTCGTGAGCGGGCTTGTCATTGGCGCTCCTTGGGTTCTGCACAGTTATTTCAGTTTGGCTGCTGCTGTGCATTCCAGGCATATGGCAGAAAGCATTTTGCGTCCTTCTGAATAAGTTAAGAGGGAAACATCAAGGTGTAAAGGCAGTGCTGCAGCGATATCAGCTCGTAATGTGCGAATGTGAGCATGATGTAAAATACCAGACTTTTTTTTTTTTGCATGAAGAGCACATCTTTCTTTTTTTATGTGCATGAAGGAATAAAGCTCTTGATGTCACGTTTACGCAGGTAGCCATAAGACAAAGCGCTGCGGTTTAGTATGAAAACATTCACATAATATAGGCGCGTGTCAAATATTGTGATAGTACTCAAGCGGCGTGAAACAGTCACGTGACTTACTCAGCTACTTAACTACCTTGCGTTTCATGACGCATGACACGCGACTCATTTAATGCGAATGCGTATGTGCGTCCGCGGGGTACAAAAGCTGCTACTTCAATTCAATGCTTAGTGAAACCATCTTTTTGTCGTTGTTTGTTTTATTTTATTTATTTATTTTCAATACTTCTAGCCCCAATGATAGGGGTTCTCGCAGGTTGGTACAAAACATAGAACTAGGCTTCTTAACACACACAATAATTCAGATAATACAAAATAATTCAACTGGCAATAGCTGCGTGAAAGGTCACACCTTTACATTGTGAAACCAAATGCAGACAAGTCTTTGATAATACAAAAACATGAGGGTTACAATTCAAGGAGAGCCTGAAATTTATGACTGTCAACTACCGTTACTTCGTGTTTATCGAGTTCATTCCACTGAGTCACAGTTCGAGGAAATAAAGAATACTTAAAAACGTTGTTCTTTGGATTTAAATAGCACTAATGAGTACGGATGTCCAAGCCCTTTAGAATAACCTTTGGAAAATGAAATATATGCGCGTGTTCGGCTTTGTAATTTACCCTTCACAATTTTAAACATGAACTTAAGGCGAGCGGTTTTATTTCTTAATGTTATACGATTTAAATATGCTTGGTGAAGTAACAGAGTAATAGATGAGCGACGGAGTACTAGATGTAGTCAATCGTTAAATATGAGCGAGAACTCACTACTGAACTGTTTCAGCTGCGTAACAGCAATGACATTTTAGGCCCAAGATCAAAAAATATCTAGAAATGAGTTTCCCAAAATGCCAAATCACCTGTCGCCTAATCGAAGCGCTAGGGACCTGTTAGTACGTGCCGAAGAAAACCATCAGCGTACTGCCGCGCAACAACTTGCTCCCATGCCAGATGTAAGACTTGCAAACAATATTCATAATTTATAACTTGAATCCTAATGACGCCTAAGCTCATAATTTTGATCATCTCCAATAATTTTATTCTGCAGAAAAACTTGCACTTTTCGAGGAACACAAATACAGCAAATCGTAAATATCGACAAGTTCAACACTATACCTCCTCTAGGATTCAACGTTTCAGAAGAAGCGTTTGAGCCCACTAGGTTAAGGTTAAGGTGCTTGGAGTATACAAGCTAACCATCGTTATTCACAAATGTCTCGTTTTAAGGGCTTATCCCTCAGCTTGACGAAAACAATGTCGTTGAAACTATTAGTCACTCCTTTGCCAACAACGCGAGCTTTTGTTCTTTCCGGTTGTATTAATGACTATAACACTTGTTGCCCATCTCCCCTCCCTGTATATTTTTTTATTCTTTTGCACATGCCCCTAATCTCCTCCTCTCCTTCGGGACGGGAGAGACGGTGCAAAGCGTACAAACTGCAACGCTTCAGAAGGGAGTTGCCGTCAGACGAAGACGCATGCACTTTTTGAAACGGTTTCTCCAAGGACATTCCCTCCTCTATATCGTTTTTAACGATCTGTTCATCGAGTGAGGCCTCTCTTCTAGTTTGGATTTTAACGTACACGTTTCTCTTTGAGAGCCGTGAAGAAAAGTGCCATGATTTAGCTGGTATCAAAACATGGGTATATATATGTGTGTATCATTTTTAGCAACTAGGAGCAAAGCCGAGGTTTGCTGCTGTGCACGCGTGGCACCACTTTTTGTAATTTTTTTAATGTGCTTTGCAATACGGAACGTTATCGCTTAGCTTTAACTCTACATTTTCTCCCTACCCCACAAATAGAATGAAAAGTGTGGGCGAGCACATCATCATGAGATCTTGCGCATTCATCGGACCTTGCAGGAGATTACTACAAAATGTACCTACTCAAATAAAACAGTCTTCAGCGGGCCCTTTGCATAGCTCCTTCCTTCCATCTGATGTTTATTATGATTTGACTGGCTATACCCCGCATTTCTCGTAGTCGATAAACGCCATATAAAGAGGTTTGTTATATTCCGCGTACTTCTCACTTACTAGGTTGATAGCGTGGCTGTGGTCCATTGTCGAGTAACCTTTCCTAAAACCACCTTGTTCTCTCGGTTGGTTAAAGTCGAGTGTTTCTCTTATCCTTGTAGAAATTACTTTTGTAAATAGCTTGTTTATTACTGGAAGTAGGCTGATTGGTCTGTAATGCTTTAACTCCTTTATGTCACCTTCCTTGTGGATAATGATTATATTAGCATTTTTTCCAACTGCGCGGTACACGGCATGTCTTGATACATTTCGTGAAGAGAGATGCAAGTTTTTCAAGTACAATCTCCTCGGTCTTTGATCAAGTCGGCTGTTATACCATCTTCACCAGCCGCTTTACCGCGGGACATGCTTTGGCAGGTTTTTTGACTTCGTCAGCGTTTCTGCTTGGAATTTCAGTGTCCTCCTCTGATTCTATTTCTATTAAGGTTGTGTGGTCTGTCTGGGAGCTGTACAGTTCAGAGTAGAAATCTTCTGCTACCTTTACTATTTCGTTGAAACTGTTGATAACGTTACCTTGTTTATCTTTTAGCGCATGCATTTTGTTTTGCCCGAAGTGCAGTTTCTTTTTCACCGATTTAACGAGAAAGCTTTTGACTCCATAGAAATACAAGCAGTTATAGAAGCTCTACGTCAACAAGGGGTACCTAGCGTATACGTGAAAACCATAAACAACATATACATAGATTGCACAGCCACACTACTCCTACATGAGAGAAGCAGAGAAATCCCGATCGGGAGAGGTGTGAGACAGGGAGATACAATATCCCCGATGCTATTGACTGCATGTTGGGAGGAAATCTTTAAACGTCTAGACTGGGAAGAAAAGGGAATTCGAATAGACGGAGAATATCTAAGCAATTTAAGATTTGCAGACGACATTGTGCTCTTTAGCAATGATGGGGACGAACTACAAAACATGATTGATGACATAAACAGGGAAAATATTAAAATTGGATTATAAATGAATAGGCAAAAGACCAAAGTTATGCTCAATAACCTAGCTAAGGAACAGAAATTTGAAATCAACAATGAACCCTTACAATGTGTAAACGAATACGTATAGCTGGGACAGTTAATAACAGGAACTCGTACCCATGAAAAAGAAATTCTCCGTAGAATAAGGATGGCCTGGAGCGCATTCGGAAGGCATTACGAAATCATGACGGGAAACTTACCGCTCTGACCAAAGCGAAAAGTATTCAATCACTGCATTCTCCCAGTACTAACGTACGGTGCAGAAACGTGGAGAATAACTAAAAAACTAGAGATGAAAGTAAAGAGCATGCAACCTGCAACGCAAAGAAAAATGATAGGGGTAACGCTAAGAGATAAAAAACGAGCGGAATGGATCAGAGAACAGACAGGAGTAGCCGATATTGTTACATCAATTAAAAGAAAGAAGTGGGCGTGGGCAGGACATGTCATGAGGAGGAAAGATAACAGATGGATAGAAAGACCGACGGAATGGATACCAAGAGAGGGAAAACGCAACAGAGGCAGGCAAAAGGTTAGATGGAGCGATGAAATTAGGAAGTTTGCGGGCATAAAGTGGAACCAACTCGCTCAGGACAGGGTGGATTGGAAATCGTTAAGAGAGGCTTTCGGCCTACAGTGGACCTAAGCAGGATGATGATGATGATGACCCCGCATTGACGCAAGGAGTACTTTTGTCACGTGAGATGTCCCTATAAAGTGGAGGCATCTGACGACGCGTAATCTGTCTCTGCGACTTGTGACTTAAAGACAAACATCAGAAGTCACGGAAAACGCAGCAGTAAAGTAGCGGATGTCGTGGGTGGCGTGGCCGTCTGGAGCGTGTACCCAGCTTATCGGCGGATTCAGAAGGGTGGTATGCTCAGATAACCCGGAGCTTCCTGAACAGGAGGCTGGCGCGATTATGGTGCCAATGGGCCATGCAACCTCCTTACGCAACTTAAAAAGATTGGTTGATGCTTCTTTCATAGGAATCGCTATAACCTGTGCTCTCGAAGACGAGGAAATCATAAGCGGTATTATGGGGAATCGAGGGGCGTTAGATGGCTAGAGTACTGTGGAAATCTGAAACACGCTATATATGTAGATCAGCAGCACCTTCACAACACATGCGCTGTTGTGCATAAGGCAAGCTTCAAAAGACGGGCATAGCACCCGAGACACCGAAGTGCACGCACCGGTGCCCTGCGCAAACCTGCCATAAAGAAGGGGTGTCCGCTAATGTTGACTCCTTGAAATCCAAGACGAACAGATTGTGGGCGAATTTTTTTGTGCACTCAGCTCATTGCATCGAAAGGCCAATCAGTTGCTTCTCGACGGCCGTCTTCGCGTATCTGGAGCAGTGCACATCGCGAGCAAAAGCATCTGGCCGCACAAGAAAAATTTTGTAGCGGTCGCGGTCGTTCTTTTCTCGACGAACACATCGTCATGACGCGCTCTTAACCCTAGGCTCCGCGGTGATCGAGGCGGGACGATTACCGAAGCGCTCAATGTCAGCGCGCATTATCACCACAATCTCCTTCGGAGGGAGCCTATGCCAAGCGGGAGTGCAGTGCAAAGCAAGCGGTGTTTATTATGGATTTTGCTTCAACAGTAAGTAGTTCGATAGAGCTTGGAAAGCACTGTACTGACGATGTAGTGCCGTATATTCACTCTAAGTACAGTTCAGGGGGGGGGGGGGGGGGGGTATTGGTAGAGTTTCAATCTCATATCATCGCATGCCGTGTGATTATAGATTTGAATCCTAGTGTATGGTACTTTTTCACAAGTCTGTCCAATATTTCAGATATCCCAATGGGTTCAGTTAGGAAAGTACGCAAGTGACCTTTTGATGAACCTCGGCACTAAATAACCTCGTCTTAAATAAATGATTCAGAGTGCGTTAACGGCAGGGGGATCTCGCTCTTAACATCGAAACCTTGTCTGCTACAATACAAATGTTATAAGGAAACGAAGTCATTCAGCTGTCCGGAGAAACACGATGTGGCGTTTGGTCGTATGAGGTGTTGGTCTTCATCGTGATGTCCGGGAAAGAGAGCGCGCATAGATACTGAATACCGCGCTGTCTTTATCAGCGCGTCACCGTAATTAACGCAGCATAAATATATAAAATGAAAAGCAATTCCAGCCATAAAACCCCATAAACACGAATGATGCTCCCCTTTGTTAAAAACACGCTGAGCTCTCATTTCCAACGGCGCCTAAGCAGTGGATCAGAATTCTGAAATGTATTTCTTTTTTCTTTGCCGATACGCCGAAATACAAAACGGTAATTATCAAAGCGATCATGAGTTATATATACCTTAACAGTAAAATTGTGTTACTTCGTTGACAATGACAAATTATAAGGAAAATAAACGATGCAGTCAATTTGGTTAGCTTGGTGGTTTTTACCTGTTAAATTGTGCTTAGGTATTAAAAAGACATTTCCTGAAGAAGGTATGAAAAGTGCCTAAAAAGAGTAAGCATTTGTCATCGGCGTTAAAGTGTCATCATCACTTTCCGCCCTCCTCGTCCGCATTTCTCCGTGGGACATGCGTCGTTTATGTTGCAAAAATACTTCGAAAGTAAGGGGTGCCAGCACACATCGGCAATTAAAGATGTGCATTGTGCTCGTATTTTCTGGCGCACTCTTCTATACTTGTGACAACCCGTACTATTACATGTTTACAAACCGTGCTTGATCATACTCTACCTGTGAACAACCCTCTTGTTAAAAGAACATATAGCCTTTTCACAATACTCGTCAAAATATGTATAGTCATTCCGCGGAAGTTCTCTTCCTCTCCATGTGCAATCATCTGAAAAGATTGAAGACACCCTTTAGCGTCAGTGAGTTGCGCTACAAACGCCCTCTAATTTTGAGATGCATTCCCATATCAGCCTTCTTATAATGGTATGCACGAAGGTTGCGAAGGGCTTGGGATAAAGCATAAACATCCGAAGTTGTTGGTTACACTGCATTTATTTCGCCAATTGGCATCTTTGATGTGCTATATTCGAACATTTGTAAAGTCTCTCAGCGCGGAGTGTGTTGTTGGCATTAAGCAACACTGTTCTTACGCAGCAATACTCAGACAAACATGCCCTACGTAGCAGTGGTGTTTTTCACGTTATTTGGTTTATTTGCAGATCCTTCGAGCATGTTTACATAGTAAAATAGAGGGCCTCCATCCTAAAATGTCACACTGAATCTACACTGTGTCGGTGAATATAAATAAAGTATAAGCTCGCAATATACAGCACACAATTAGCTACACTTACATGCGAAGCAGAACTTTGAACATGGGACTTCTTAGTTTTATGTTCCTTGTCGTAATTTTAGAGACTGCGGCGC
The DNA here is from genome assembly GCA_013339685.2 of Hyalomma asiaticum. NCBI lineage: Eukaryota > Metazoa > Arthropoda > Arachnida > Ixodida > Ixodidae > Hyalomma > Hyalomma asiaticum. The sequence goes on from JABSTT010003262.1 coordinate 17,007, forward strand.
CATTTTTTATTAGCTTCCACGTGCATAAGTTTAGCAGTCGGAAATGTTGTTCGTGGAAGAAAAGTGTGTGTTTTCTGAGGTAAAACGACCCCTTAAATACAAGGAAGCGATGAAGTGGATTAGGGAAAACGTTCGAGATAGCAATGATCCACTGCTATATTTCTGCATGACTTTCACAAAATAGGGTAGAACTCACCACAATTTAACTGAGGAATCATCACAGGCAGCGTACATCCTATGGAAATATTGCTTATATCTTGGCAAGCAACTAGCTAATAAAACACGAAAGAAAAAAACAAACACTTGAAAAACAACATCCACTATGTCATAGTTCTAAAAAGCCAGCAATCACCCATTGTTGCCATTCGAATGCGGGTGTTGGCTTTTACAGGCCGCGAGGGCAGAAGCAATGACGAGTCTCCGTGCCTCACTGGTAGAGCAGGGAGAATGGCAGTAGTGGGGAGTTAGTTGCTATCCTAGAAATACTGTTTAAGTAGCGATAGTTTTATCTGCGGAAGCATGCGCCGTTCAGGGAAACGCTGGAGCACATGGCGTTGAGTAGGCGCCACCTTCTGGCTGCCCACTGAGACGTGCTTCGCGCAGGCCCACAGGTAGCCATCACACCAATTTTCTGATAGTGCTAAATGCGAAGCTTTCCCTGTTTTTCATGCGTCACTTTGACCAGATCTATCTATCTATCTATCTATCTATCTATCTATCTATCTATCTATCTATCTATCTATCTATCTATCTATCTATCTATCTATATATATATATATATATATATATATATATATATATATATATATATCCTACTACGTCTCACTCGCCTGGTATACCAAAATATTTGATAGGTACGCTATAAATATCTGACGAACTTGAATGACTTACGTGTACACCATTTAAGCGATACACTCGGCATGTGCGTCAAGATACACGGCACTTCAATCTATTGTGCCTCAAAGAAGTAGTGCTGGGCCCACAAAAGCGGGTATGCGCCGCAGATGTTTGAAACTTACGTAACCCATGACAACCAAGGATCAACCAAAATAGACATCCAAAATGCCGGGGCGGCCTTTGCCACACCTATTGTTACGAATATATCTACAAAGTGTTACGAATATATCTACATAGCCAAGCAGCCAACACGGCGGTTTTTCTTCATCTGCTTCGCCTCCGCAATTTGGCGCATACCCAATGCAGGGGAGTGGCCAATACTGCTTTGTCGTACCGATGCACAAATCGCAAAAAAACGATTTAGAACAGGGAATGTCGCAGGAGCCAACGTTTCGACAAACGCACTTGTCTTCGACAGGGCGGCAACTGCCTTCTCCAACATTCGTTTATGTACGCCTTTGCACACTTTCCCGCGTCCTCAGAAAGAGAGGAGAGGAAGAGCAGCACGTGCGAACAATAACAAAAAAAGGGGGGACGGGGGTTGGGCGCAGCGGTAGTTCGGTGACAGGTGTTAGGGTGACAAATATAAGGAGCAAGAGGAAAAGCTTCCAAAGAATCCGCTCCTTGTACATATCTTGCAAATGCATTGCGTGCACAGTGCCAGGAAGCAGGATGAAAAAAGGAACACACGCTCGGAACAGAAGTTGCTCCTATGCCATGTGCCCCCCTCTCCATTCCACACCACCTTCCCAGCACCAACAGTGCATTTCACTGAAAGCTTGTGGCTAAAAATATAACTACACTGTTTAACGCCGTTGTTCTCGTCGAACTGGATGGGGGCTCCGCACCTGAAAGTAGACTTTGTGGGAGAAACACTGTTAGCTTGTGCATACCTTAACCTTTTGTCGTCTTTGTTAAACCCCCACCGTATCTAATGGACTCAAGGGTTCCTTTTGAAAGGTTTATGCCTGTAGGCTGGAGAGTACTGAGCCTGTATATGAGATACGATTCCCTGTATTTTCTGTCCCTCGGCGAGCGGAAGTTTCCCTGAAGTATGTAGAGTTTCAGTTCGTCGAAATTATGACCTGTCATATTAAAATGCTGGGCCACTGCCTTCGGCAGGTTATTCGCAGTGTCCGCGTGGTGCCCGTTTAATCTAACATTATAGAATGACCAATTACGACAGGTCATAATTTCGACGAACTGGAACTCTACATACTTCAGGGAAACTTCCGCTCGCTGAGGGACAGAAAATACAGGGAATCGTATCTCATATACAGGTTCAGTACTCTCCAGCCTACAGGCATAAACCTTTCAAAAGGAACCCTTGAGTCCATTAGATACGGTAGGGGGTTAACAAAGACGACAAAAGGTTAAGGTATGCACAAGCTAACAGTGTTTCTCCCAGAAAGTCTGCTTTCAGGTGCGGAGCCCCCATCCAGTTCGACGAGAACAACGGCGTTAAACTGTGTAGTTATATTTTTAGCCACAAGCTTTCAGTGAAATGCACTGTTGGTGCTGGGAAGGTGGTGTGGAATGGAGAGGGGGGCACATGGCATAGGAGCAACTTCTGTTCCGAGCGTGTGTTCCTTTTTTCATCCTGCTTCCTGGCACTGTGCACACAATCAATTTGCAAGATATGTACAAGGAGCGGATTCTTTGGAAGCTTTCGCTCTTGCCCCTTATATTTGTCATGCTAACACCTGTCACCGAACTACCCCTGCGCCCAACCCCCGTCCCCCCCTTTTTTTATTATTGTTCGCACGTGCTGCTCTTCTTCTCCTCTCTTTCTGAGGACGGGGGAGAGTGTGCAAAGGCGTACATAAACGAACGCTGGAGAAGGCAGTTGCCGCCCTGACGAAGACAAGTCCGTTTGTCGAAACGTTGGCTCCTGCGACATTCCCTGTTCTAAATCGTATTTTGCGATTTGTTCATCGATTCAAGCATCCATCTTCCCCTGAGCTTCTCTTCTAGTTTGGATTTGTCTTACCGAGTACTTTTATATGTGTGGTTTGGTGAAGCACAAATGATGAAATTCAATTAGAAATTTCATATTTGCTAAACAAACATCCTTGTGATTGCACCCCAAAGTGGACCCTCCAAACGAAAGAACAGTCATTTCAGTAAATTCGAGGCCTAGTTCGCGAATAATTGTTTCGATAATTTTCTTTCGCTGGTATTTGAAGCGGCGACAAGATATAAAAAAGTGGTAAATCATTTCCTCCTCATTACAGAAGGGGGTTGTTGAGCAAAAACTCCAATTTTTCGTCATCGAAACACAGATCGCCTTCTTCCTTGGAGTTCTACCGGAACATCGATCTCTGGTGACGAAACTGCCATTCCGAGGCTTGTCAAAATGAGGTGGGCGGCGAGAGGTACGGCTTAAGGCGTGCGACGTGAACGACGTCGGAAGATGCTGAAGACGTTGTAGGGTGTAACGGCGTGATTTCATAGGGCACGCCTGTTACCTGTCTGAGGAAACGGTAAAGAGGAGAGTACTGCGAGAACAGCTTTGCAGAGAGGCCAACCTGAAGAGGTGACCACAGGAGGACCACGTCATCTGTTTTAAAGTGGGCACCCAGGTGCGAATTGTCGTAGCGCTGTTTCTTTCGCCGCTGTGATTCGGAAAGGCAGCGATGGGCTATCTGACGCGCCGCTTCTGCTGTAGTGACACAGCGACCAGCATAATCAGTGGAGAGCTGAGCAGGAATTCCAAGCAGCTTGTGGAAAGACGAGGTTGGGTGTTCGCAATGGAGGACATGAGGGTGGAATAGCCAACAGTATCAGGGCGGGACGTGTTATATGCGAATGTCACAAAGGGAGGTGAAGTGTCGCAGTCGCAGTGATCGGCTGAAAGAAAGTGATGGTGTCGTTCAACTATCCAATCCAATCCAATCCTTTATTCGGCATTCATCTTTAGAACATAAATGCTCGGACAGGAGCAATAAAGCCGCTATTATAGCGGCTTGACAACGGCCCCTGCCCGTACAATTATTTGGCAACAGACAGACGACAGTATATACAAAAAACATGAGTGCTTTGGTACACAAAATTATTACAAAGACATGGCTAAGTGCGCACTAACATTCGTTTTAAAAATTTGCAGATCCCACTTGCAGTGGCAATTAAGGAAATGCGAAGCACACATTAGGAACGTAAAATGGATTTGCATTGTTTTCTCGCTACCGAGATTGGTACATATGAAATTAACGAAACGGCCGCAAGAGCTTCAAGACAGTGGCATGTAAACAATGCCGGTCATACACGCATATCATGATTCTGATGTTATGGCCTGTCTTTTACGTTCGTAATGCAGTCGTGTTGTGCCATAGCAATTTTTGTATACATCCCATTAACGAAACGCGTGGCATGTAAACCATGCCGCTCATGTTACCCATGTCACGATTTTCACATTATGACCTGTCATTTATAATCGTCATGCAGTCTTGTTGTGCCATATCAATTTTCGTAGGCATCCCATTAACGAGAGGGCAGTAGCGCCAGGACCGTGACATGTAAATCATGTCGCTCATGACATGCATGTCATGATTTTCATGTTATGACCTGTCAAATATGATAATCATGTTTTGACATGCCAATTTCCGCATACGTCCCGTTAACGAAACGCGTGGCATGTAAATCATGTCGTTCATGACATGCATATCATGATTTTCATGTTATGACCTGCCATTTATGTTCGTCAGGCAGTCATGTTGGGCCATACCAGTTTTCGCATACATCCCATTAGCGAAACGGCCAGGAGAGCACCAAGACCGTGGCATGTAAATCATGCCGCTCATGATATGAATATCATGATTTTCGTGCTATGACCTGTCATTTACGTTCGCCAGGCAGACATGTTGTGCCATACCAATTTTCGCATACATCCCATTAGCGAAACGGCCAGGAGAGCACTAAGACCGTGGCATGTAAACCATGCCATTCATGGCATGCATATCATGATTTTCATGTTATGACCTGCCATTTATGTTCGTCAGGCAGTCATGTTGTACCACTTTCCTAAGCATAGTATAATTAAAATTCAATATATGTATGAGTTCCGCATTCTGCGATCATTTTATTTATGTTCTTCTGCATTTAGACAATTTCTTCAGTCAACTGCTGTTCTGCAGCGCCACAATCATGTTGTCAACACTCGTAATATAGGAGACTGGCATATACCGCGTTTTCGCACTGACTATAAACTACAGTCACTGAAATATAATCTCCCATGTATTCTAAATAAGCATAAACATTTACTTAAACCAGCACTTAGTACTTTACGTGAAATATTTCTGAATTACTAATGTTTTTACATTTCATGTATTTCACAAACTTGTAGTCTATTTCTCTCTGTATATAGTTGTATATGATACCGTCTATTTGTCTATTTTCCTTTATTATATTGTGATGTTTTGTGTAGTTTACTGCCAAAATTGTGGGTGTAATTTATGCTATCGTTTCCTTGTATTGCCATTTCTCTTCCTGAAAGGGGAAATGTGCCTATGACGCTTTATACGGCTATTTTATGTTTGTCTATGTAAAAGAAAGGTTTCTTTTTTTTGGCTACTTTTGTGTTTATTTTTGTTTCAGCTGTCACTTGTTTGCCATGTAACTGGTCTCCTGGGCCCCAGTCAAGCTGTTTGATTACAGCTTTTAGCCCAGGAGACCATCCAGAATGTAATATTTTGTCAATTTCTGGAAAATAAAGAGAATGAATAAAAAATGAATGAATACAAATTTTCGCATACATCCCATTAGCGCAATGGCCAGGAGAGCAGTAAGACCGTGACATGTAAATCATGTCGCTCATGGCATGCATATCATGATTTTCATGTTATGACCTGCCACTTATGTTCGTCGGGCAGTCATGTTGTGCAATACGAATTTTCGCATACATTCCATTAGCGAAACGGCCAGGAGAGTACAAAATCCTAGGCGGCTAGATAGATAGATAGATAGATAGATAGATAGATAGATAGATAGATAGATAGATAGATAGATAGATAGATAGATAGATAGATAGATAGATAGATAGATAGATAGATAGATAGATAGATAGATAGATAGATAGATAGATAGATAGATACGCTCAAAGTCGCCGAAGTTCGCTAAGAAATGCTTCGCATTTGATATATACAGCGTTGAAAAATATACAACATAGCCAATATTTTTTTACATATATACACACTTGACTTTTTACCGGCATTATACGCAGTTTTTAGAGACACAATCAAGAACCCATGTAAGACGGTAACACGCTACATGTTTCCAGGCACATAAGAATACGTAAAAACAATATTTAAATATAAGAAAACTGAAAAATGCCTCATACATAAGGAAAAAAACAAAAAACTACAAGCAGAAAATACAACATACATCATTCACATGCAGCCGCACGGCTAAGGAAATACCCCTTCAGAGTTTGACACGAAGCATTTCTAGGATGAATGTTTGCCATTTCGAGATGATTAAGTAACACTGAGATTCGGAATGCTAGCCTGTCTTTTCCATGATTAGTTCGTGAAAACGGTACGGCCCAAGTTGCTCGTTCTCGAATGTTATATTTGAGATGCTCAGTTTTGTTTAAATTACAAAGATCAATGAAAGTACGGTGACCCTGTTTTACGCTTTCTTTGTATTTGATAGCATGAATAAACTCATAATTATAATGAAACGCGAGAACATTAAGCTGAGAGAATAGTGGACCTGTATGGCTGTCGTGACACAAGCTACATGGTGCAATACTTTTTTTCTGCAAAATAAATAATGTGTGAACTTTTTTGTGCGACGTTGTTCCCCATACAAGGTTACAATAATTTTGATGAGAAATGAATATAGTGTTAGAAAGCAACAACCGTATCTTCAGCGGAAGGACATCTAGAAACCTAAAAAGCGCGCCACATGCCTTCGCCATACTTGTTGCAACCCATTATATGTGGTTGTCCCACAGTAAGTGCTCATCAAAAACGACTCCCAGTATTTTCACGTCCGCAGTGACATCAATTCGTTCTGTTCGATAATATATGTTTAGGTCACGGTTTACGTGTTTTTGGGCGGTGGCAAAAAGAACAGCTTTTGTTTTTTTTTTTGGGATTGGTCTGTAATGACTTTGCCTTGCTACATAAATAGATTTTATCAAGGACTGCATTAGCTTGCTGTGATAAAATATCAGCGCTACACGACTGGAAGAAAAGGCTGGTGTCATCTGCGTATACTATATAGTGTGGTAAGTTGCTAATGTTTGCAGATGTTAAACAGTATAGGCCCTAATACGCTGCTTTGGGGAACACCAGCTTTTTAATTCAGAGGGTCTGAGTATTCTCCTGAGATGCTTACGCATTGTTTCCTGTGCATTAGGTAAGACCTGAGAAGTTCGAGCGGTAATCCACGGAATCCCCAAAGCCCAAGTTTTTTTTTAATAATTTGAGATGATTGACACTGTCAAATGCTTTGAAAAAATCAATAAATATGCCTATGTTAATTTTTTTTTCTTTGAATACGTTCAGAATAAAGCCCTTCTGTGTTAACAGGGCTAATTCAGTCGATCGGCCCCTTCGCAAACCAAATTGGTAGGGAGAGAACAAATGATATTTTTCACAAAAAAAGACACGACCCTTTTGCAAATATTTTTTCCAAGCCTTTCGAAAGGACGGGGAGCACTGACACCGGCCGATAGTTTGATAGGTTATTTCGATCACCTGATTCGAACAGAGCAGTTACCTTTGCCTGTTGCGTTTTTACCGGAGAAACACCAGTAGATAAGCAAATGTTAAAAACGTGGGTCAGAGCGCGTACTAATACGTCTATTGGAAATTTAATTGGTTTGATCTGGAGACTGTCGATGTCACGTGCCTTATTGTTCTTTAAGGATATAAAAGCGGAGTAAACCTCATCAGGCGACCTGCGTTCAAATAAGGCTGTATTTCCATTAGGTTCTGCCGTAAAATTGAGAGCGCCTGCATCATGAACGCTAATAATCAACTTTCTAAAATGTTAGTAAAACGGCAAGTTGGGCCAGTTGGTTGGTATTCATTTTTTTCACTTGGTTACAGCGCAACATAGACGAGGACAATAGAAGGAAACAGCGCCGTGTTGTTCGTTTCCTTCTATTGTCCTCGTCTATGTTGCGCTGTAACCAAGTGAAAAAAATTTGTAAAATGTTCATTGAAACGGTTTGCTAATTCTGCACCCTTTAACTGCTTTCCAGTTTCTGTAACCTCCAGCTCTACATGACCTGAGTCGCGATTTAGGAGCTGATTCAGTGCACCCCAGACAGTGTCTCCTTTGGAATGCGCATCACTAAACAATTTTTCCGTATACGATTTTTTCGTATCCCGAAGAAACTTAGTTACAAAATTCCGGTATTTTTTAAAAGCAGAAAAATCATCCGGCCTTCTTGAGTGCACAAATTTGCCATATAATTTGTTTCTTTTACGAAATAATTTTAAACATTCATTTGTTAACCACGGTTTGCGTAGCTTTCTAGATTTTGTTACCACTTTTTATTTGAAACAAATAGTGTACGCATTTTTTATTACATGCCTTAGCATTTCATAGGCCGTGTCAGCATCGGTACAGTAAAATAAAGGTGCCTAGTCAGTACCTTGAGGTTCACTGCGAAAGGTATTCATTGTTCTTGGATTTATTTCTTGTACGAGGAAGGACTTGCATTCGCATCGTCTAGCCTGAAGTCTGTTTTCTCGTTTAGCAAACATGTACATCGGCAAGTGATCACCTAAATCGGCAGCGATGATACCAGCGTTGATATCTTGCTTTGGGCTGTTAGTAATAAATAGGTCGATAAGGGATTCAGAAAGGTATGTGACACGAGTGGGCGCTTCTATTACGTTCGCGCAGCCAAAAAAAATCGAGGAGTAATATCAGATTCCGGGAAATTGTACTTGATTTGAGTAGGTTTATACTGCCATCACCACCTATGTTTACGCACAATCTATTCTTATACGCAAAACATAGTAATTGTTCTAGGAAAGCGAAAAAACTTGCACTGTTACCATCAGGCGGTCGATACAAAGCAGCGAAGATGTAAGACCCACGTTGCACCGTAAGCGCCTCGTTGTCAGGTGTGCTTTTTTGAAAACATGGCAATCAGGCTACATGAAAGCCTTTCTGATATAATCTGCATCACACCGTCACCACGGCGGTTTGTTCTATTTAGAAAGAAGTTTTCGTATCCGGGCAAAGAAATAACACCATCTTCTGAGCTGTACCATATCTCGCTTATCATTATGATATCGAACCTGAATGTGAATTCGTTGAGAAATGCTGCTATTTTGTCGTGTTTATTGCAGGTAGACTGATCATTGAAATGCAGAAAGCTAAGAGAATCAGCGTAACTAGGACGAACAAGGCTGCCTGGTGCGATCATCAGCAAACGACAAAATGGGATATTATTTGCTGATAGTTAGTAGATTTTAGCAAGGTCAGCTTCGCATGTAACCTTAACAACACCAGACTCTTCAGTTTTTCTCGCGAAAACTTTTCCATCCCTCACACATACAAAACACCATTTCATTTCTTTTTTGTTTGCAACTGCTATGCCAAGCAGTTGCTTTAGTTGAGGGCACAAGTGCTCATTCACAAAACCGACTGTTTGGAAGAAAAGCCAATGTCTTCCGCACTGATCCTTGCTTCGCCTGCTTTTTGAATCACAGCGTCACGTTTCGAGCGACAGTTGAACGACACCACAATGTTCTTATTAGTGTCAGAGTTACGCACCGGAACACGATGGAAAACATTGATATGTTGCTCAGTTATCGAAACACCAAGCACTTCACCCACTTTCTGCAGAACATTCCCAAGGTTCTCATTCTGCGAACAAGGGACACCTTTCACCTCAATTTTCTTATTTCTCGAATATTGGTCCTGTGTCATTATCTTTAGCGAATTTTGAGACACTGGCTTTCTCAGCTTCTGAATTTCCTGTAGAAGAGGCTCTTGCGCCGCCTTCAGGTTATCATGTCCCTTCCTAACCGCTTCACACTCCGCTCTCAAAGCCTCATACAGTTCACCAGCAAATTCTACACTTTGCTTTAGTTCTCGACGTTCCCTTCGGAGCACTCGCTTGAGATCCGCAATTTCCGTCTTAAGTTCAGCTACATCATTTCCGTATTTGAGCAAGAGCAGAAAGGCACAGCAAACAATAGAAATATGAGCGCTGTAGGGCAACAGTTGGCAGCATGGCAGCAAAGCAGAATATGAGCAATCAGAAGTGAAGATGATTTCCAACCTGCGAAAAAATGTAGGTTATATTCTCCGCTCTCGTGTCGCCGCTGCCGCCAAAATGACGACGAAAGGCCAACGATGCTACTTATAAAGGCTCAGCCGAGCAGCCGACATGACGTGGATCCACGTGGTCCCCACAATCAGCCGCAGACAGTCCAAACAGGCAGCGGTGCAGCTTTCCGAGAGCGTCAGTACAGCTTGTAGTCGCAGTACAGCGCAGCGGCCACCGCCTTCTTGAAGCCCGTTCAGCGACGATATTTTCGGAATAGATGTAGGGTAAATTCTCGGCTCTCGCGCCACAACTGCCACCACTGTCGAACGAGACTGCTCATTCGGAGAAGTAGACCACAGTGAGCTGGTGCTTATGGCAGGAGAGCGATGTAACTCATCGATTACTTTTGATAAAAATTGACGACTTCGGTCCGTGAGAAGTTGACGAGCAGTGCATTCGTGAGAAAGGACGTCCTGAATTAAGAAGTCGGTGACGTTCGTGGCGGAACTCGTCGGGAGAGGTCCCGTGATGGCGTAATGGGTCGAATAATCGGCAGCAGCATCAATCCATCGATTACCTATGGTGGCTAGAGCGAAAGGACAGAGGAGGTCGAGGCAAACGCGGTAGAACAGTTAGGCTGATATATCTATGGGCTGAAGGAGGCCGGCAGAGTGTGCAGCGGGTTTTTCCAAGAGTTGGCACGACTCACAGGAAGCGACGTCACGGTGCACAGAGCAGCAGAGACCGGGCCAAAAAAACCGTCGTCGCACACCATCATAGGTCCTCGAAACACCAAGGCAGCCAGCTGTGGGGACGTCTTGAGCACAGTGAAGCGAAGATGAGTGGCAACTGCAAGTAATAGTTCCGGTTCCACGAGGAGCATGTTCCAGCGATATGCGGTGCTGTCTACAATAGCGAACGTGCGAAGTGTCCGGCGACGCAGAATGCAGGCGGCTAATGTCTCGTAGAGCCACGTCGCGCCATATTGGTAAAAGCGGCGAGCGAGAAGATTCAAGTGCATGCATCATCCGCTGATGTATTTGGCGAGTCGATAGGGTACAGACACCGGCAGTAAGCGTCATGACCTGATCAGCCGGACTTGTATACTACAGTGTAAGTGAATTCCTGAAGACGTAAATCCCAGCGACACGGGGGACTGTCGGATCCTTGAGCGTTGACAGCCAGCGTAGGGCGTGGTGGTCGGTGCTAGCAGTGAAAGGCCGTCCGTAAAAAGAATAACTTCACCAGCTCGGTAATTGAGTAATTACGCTCAGCTGGGGAAAGGAGCTGTCTAAACAAGAACTCCATAATTACCGGCTTGACGTTGGCCGAAACTAGCTCAAATTCCATAGCTACTTGCATCGGTGTGGACTTCGGTAGGGGAGGCTGCGTCGGCATGGGTCAGAAATGGCGAGTGGCGGACACCGTAATGAGCCGCCAGAAGGCGAAGGCTTAGTCAGATGCCCAGAAAAACGGAACATCTTGTGGGCAGATACCTTGAGCAAAGTTCTTCATCGATAATCGAAACAAAGGAAAATATGAACACAATTCTACAGACCTTCTCACATTCTTGAGGCACATCCGTACAGGGAAGACTAGGACAGCACGAAATTTGCCTGGATCAGGCCGAACGCCAGATGAGTCATCAAGGCGCCCGAGGAATGTGACTTGGCGGCGATCGAGGCAGCATTTCAATGACTTGAGTTGTACTGAAAACACTGAAAGAACCCACGAAAGTCGCGGGATTTCAATGTCAGAGGTTGGCGAGAAAACACACATGTCGTTGACATAAGATATGTACGTGGACAACTGAAAGTTGAGCAGAAGCGCGTCCATCATTCGCTCAAACGTGGCTGGAGTATTGCACAGTAAAAGCTGCGTCGCTTTGAACCGGTAGAGGTCGTCAGTTGTAACATACGCGGTATTCTCGCGGCCCAAGTCGTCATTGATTTGTCCATAACCGGAGCGCAGACCTATTCAGGAGAAATAGTTCGCTCCCTGGAGGCAGTCGAGAGCGTCATCTATGCGCTCAAGCGGATAGAAAACTTTCTTGGTGATTTTGTTTAGGTGCCCATTGTCTACGCGGAAATGCCAAGTATTCGTAAATATGACCACAGGCGAATCACACAGAAAAAGAAGCCTCAATAATTACTTGTGCGAGCCTCTTGTCGAACTCTTGTAAAGTAACTTCGCGCTCTAACAGTGACACACAGTAAGGTCGCCTCAGAAACGGAGACGCATCACCGGTGGGTATGCGCTGCTTGACGTGCGATATTTCGTCTAAAGCCCGACCGTCAATGTCAAACATGTCAGAGTACGTGGCAAGCAGGGCACAGGGGTCGTTGCCTTGTGAAAGCAAAGGATGACGCAATCATCTTTGTTATGCGGTCTTCCAGTGGAGACTGCTGAACTTTGTTGGCACTATGTGGAGCACAGAAATCGGCAGCGGCAATTTAGGTAAAAACAGTGATATCTCCAAGTCATGCGGTGGCGACGAAGTCGCGAGAGCAATAGCTTGAAGGCTGAGACTGAAGTTCAGCAGAGGAAGGCAAGACTTCTTCGCCCTTACGGTGACAACAGTGCAAGGAAAGACGCGTTGTGCGACAGCACAACACTGTGGCAGTGAGCGACCACATTTTCACCATGCGGTACAGTGGGGCGTGGCTCAGATGCGATAAAGACTAGTGCTTGTGCTGGCAGGTGAAAAAAGTCGGCGCAGGAAAGTTTGCCCTAGACTGTGTCGGGGCGTCGACAAAGCCGTGCAGGTCAAGGCGTACAACACTGTCTGAGCAATCGATGACGGCTGAATGGTCAGACAGGAAATCCAGACCGAGATTAACGTCATGTTCCATGCTCAAGGGCATGGATCAAAACAGCAGTTTTGTGCTCGGCGACACGCACTCGTGCGTTCCGCATTAGGAGTACGGCCGAAGTTCCTCCTTTGGCGACGCGCACAAATTTGCGATCGGGCGGCGTTAGAAACTTCTTCAGCCCTCGTCCATGGCCACCAAGCGCGATCCGACACGTACGGCGACGATTCAGGAGATGAGAGGAGCGCTCCCCGCGTAGCCGCGCAGCAGCCAATCGGAGAGCAGCTGCACCGCCAACGCCATCTAGCGTACC
>JABSTT010003263.1:0-29276 GCA_013339685.2 Hyalomma asiaticum
CAAGCGCGATCCGACACGTACGGCGACGATTCAGGAGAATGAGAGGAGCGCTCCCCGCGTAGCCCGCGCAGCAGCCAATCGGAGAGCAGCTGCACCGCCAACGCCATCTAGCGTACCTTCACCCAACCGCCATATTGTACGCATATCTATGGGACAGCGCCCTCTCGGAAGCGAGACGAGAAATGGAGATGGCGACACCGAATGCGTACAGCGCCATCTAGTGTATCGTCACCCAACTGCAGTTTGCATGCATCTCTATGGGACAGCGCCATCTATTGCTATGCTATTGTATGCTAAGGGAGACGCTACTGTCTACGCAGGATGCGTCAGCAACCGAGAACCGCCCAGGTGATGCCATAAGGAGCTTCACCCCTAAAAGATGTATGTCCTCTGCCGCGCATCGATGACGCGTTCGATTGCCTACACGGTGCGACGTATTTTTCATCTATAGGTCTTCGTTCCGGTTACTGGTAAATCTCCGTCGACGACATGGACCGCGAGGAGACCGCCTTTGTTACGCCAGGTGGCCTTTACCAGTTCCGGGTCATGCCTTTCGGCTTGTGCAACGCTCCCGCCGCCTTCGAGCACATGATGGACACGCTGTTGCACATCTTTAAATGGTGCATCTGCCTGTGTTAATTAGACGACGTTATCGTGTTTCCTCCGACCTTCGAAAACCGTATTGAACGTCTTTCGTCTATTCTTTCAGTGTTCCGCGCTGCAGGCCTACAGATAAATTCTTCAAAGTGCCACTTTGGTCGCCGCCAAATTACTGTCCTCGGCCATCTTGTCAATTCGTCTGACGTCCGCCCGTACCCCGCAAAAGTTCGCGCTGTCCTCGATTTTCCTGTGCGAACATGCGCTAAAGACATCCGCAGTTTTGTAGGCTTACGCTCGTACTTCCGTAGATTCTTAAGGAACTTTGCGAACATTGCTCGACCTTTGACCGACCTTTTCAAGAAAGGCGCGTCCTTTTTATGGGGCCCTGATCAAGCTGCTGCTTTCTCAAGCCTCATCACATTGCTCACCACACGGGCGATGTTTGCTCAGCTCACTTTCGCCCATCTGCTCCAACAGAAGTCCGTACAGATGCTAACGGCTATGGAATTGGCGCTGTTTTAGCCCAGCTTCAACGGGGCCACGACAGAATTATTACGTACGCCAGTCGCCTGCTTTCCGCCGCTGAACGCAATTACTCAGTCACGGAGCGCGAGTGCCTCGCACTTGTATGGGTGGTGGGAAAATTCCACCCATACTTGTATGGCGGACTTTTCACCGTTACAACGAACCATAGCGCCCTTTGTTGGCTCTCGACACTCAAAGATCCCACACGTCGTCTAAGTCGCTGGGGCCTACGTCTGCAAGACTACACCTACACAGCGGTGTACAAGTCCGGCCGACTACACCAGGATGCCGATTGCTTGTCTGGGCACCCTGTCGACGGCCCAGGCTCCGGTGATTCGCCTGCTGGAATCTTCACGCTCTCGGCCTTCCACAACTTCCCACAAGATCAAGAACGTGACGCAAACTTACTCGATCTCATCAAGCCGCCTCCATGAACATCCGTCGGACCCTTCTCTTCGTATGTACCTCACTCTGGATGGCATCTTATACCGCCTAAATATGCGGCCTGAAGGTAACGAGCTGCTTTTAGTCGTTCCCACGCATTTGCGGGCAACTGTACTCCACCTTGGTGTTTCCGGGACGTACGACCGTGTCCCGCGACGATTTTTCTGGCCAGGACTCTACCGTTCTGTATGACGTTATGTTGCGGCTTGCGAACCTTGCCAACGTAGCAAAAAGCCCGCTTTGCCTCCAGTTGGATTTCTCCAGCCAATGGACATACCCACGGAGCAATTTTATCGAGTCGATCTAGACCTGTTTGGCCCTTCTACATCCAGAAATGGAAATAAGTGGGTCGCCGTCGCAACGGATTATGCTACCTGCTACGTTATAGGACGAGCCGTCCAACCAGTTGTGCTATTGACTTTGCTGACTTTCTGCTGCAGGATGTTATCTTACACCATGGAGCTCCTTGCCAGCTTCTCACGGACAGGAGCCGTTACTTCCTATCACGAGTTATTGAGTATCTACTTAGATCTTGTGCCACCCAACACAAGCTAACGACGGCATACCATCCTCAAACAAAGGGGCTCACAGAACACCTGAACCGCACATTACTGATATGTTATCGATGTATGTCTCCTCCGATCATCGTGACTGGGACGCAGCCCTTCCTTTTGTGACGTTCGCCTACAACTCGTCACGTCGCGACACCGCTCTCTACTCCCCGTTCTATCTTCTCTATGGCCGTGAACCGACATTGCCTTTCGACAGAATCTTGCCCAATGATCTCGAGTCCCCGTCTGAATATGCTCCAGACTCCATGACTGCAGCGGCTACAACACGTCACGTTGCTCATCACCGTCTTTCTGAGTCCCAATCTTGACAGAAATCTCTATACGACAGCCGCCACCGTGATGTCCAGTTCTCCGCAGATGACCTCGTCCTCCTATGGACTCTTTCAAGGCACGTCGGCCTCTCGGAAAAGTTGCTCTCCCGTTACTCCGGCCCCTATCACGTTGTCCGACAACCCAGTCATGTGACATGAAATAGCTCCTGCCGATGCTTCCTCGCCGTCCGTGTCGTCTGATGTCGTCCACTTCAACCGTCTCAAGCCTTATTACGTGGCCGCGGTCTAGCTGGCGCCGGGTCGGCGCTTTTGCCGCCGGTGGTGATGTCACGGTGAAAGAACAGCGACAAAGACGACGATTTCGAGGGGAACAAAGGAGACGCAGGCGCGGGGCGCAGGCTCACGGTCCGCCATTGGGGCTGCACCGTCTAATACACCCGCTGTAAAATAGACTACCATTAGAAGGGTACCCCTGTGCTCGTTTCAAAGTACAAGAAGGGCGTCCCTCGATGAGCTCGGGCACTCGTTTCTCTTGAAAGATGATTACTTTGTGATGCAGCCCGGAGCTGCGGGCCGCTTCTGCTTCGCTGGCCCGCAGCTCCGGGTTTGCTTGATGGCGAGGCCTCTTCGCTTCTGCTTCGCTGGCCCGCAGCTTTGGGTTTGCTTGACGGCGAGCCCTCTTCGCTTCGGCCTCCCGGGCTGTCACCGCAGGGTCTTGGAGGCGAGCCCGAGCTGCTGCTGCGTTGCGAGTCCGCCGCGCTGCTGCCTTGGCTTGTGTGGTGTTCATGCGGCCAAGCGGTAACGAAGAGTGTTCACTGCGTGAGCTCCCGGCGAAGAGAAAGGAAGCGCATGTGCTGAAAGTGGTGTGCGTCGCTTCGAGCGGCACCGCCATCTAGTGAACGTTCTTGAAATCATCGGAAAGCCGGCGCCACGCCGCCGCCGCCGCCAGACAAGGCGCGTACATAAGAAGCTTGCCGAGGAAGCTTCTAAAAAAACTGGAATTGGATAGTATCAGCGAGTTCTGTGTGAACGGCGTGGCCACACAAGAAAAGCCGCCATGCACATGAAAAAGCAACAGCTGCTGACTTCAGAATCATAAGTGCGTGCCACTGAAGCAGAATAGGGTCTATGTGACCCTAAAGACATGCATATAGTTATACAGCTGCCCTTAAATTTCACATTAGGGAGTATCGTAATTGTTGGGCATTTTTGTAGTTTCCGCTGTCTCAATTAGGCTACAGTGTTCATATGCACCCTTCCGCAAAGTTAGGGAGGACAAAAATGACCTGAAGAGGCGCATGCTTGGCTCTTTAGTTGCACCTGCCACCGCCGAGCGCGCGCAGTCGAAAAACTGGAACCGCGCGGCTCCTGTGACTCCTTTGTGTAAAGACACCTAAACCGGAACCGCGCGGCTTCCGTCACGCCTTCTTGTAAACTCGCTTGGTGACCTTCACTCTCCCATCGCTTCCCCGCGTCTCGCCTTTTGCGGTTTGCTTCTGGTGAAAATAAAGGCAATTGCACAGCAAACGTGGTCCTTGTCGCTTCCTCCTGTACGCGCTCTACAAATTGGTGACCAATTTAGGCACGCACAACTGCTGCAAGGAATTACCATGCCACAAGACCAACCAGATCCGCTGAACATCGGCCAAAATTCACGTACTGCAGAAGCGACCGGCGACGCAATTTCTGCGGTATCTCTACGTCTGCCAGAGTACTGGGAGAGCAACCCAAACGTCTGGTTCCTGCAAGTGGAATCGCATTTCCACATTTGCCGAGTAACGTCGCAGCTTCAGAAATTCCACCATGTCGTCAGTGCGCTGCGACCCACAGCTACAAGAGGTTGCTGACATCCTGGCTTCCTTCAGCAGAAACCCCCGACAGCTCCCTACGACGAAATAAAGGCAGCGCTGCTCGACAGTACAGCTGAATCGGAATGAACGCGAATCCAGCAGTCGCTCTCAACTGCGGAGCTCGGTGACCGAAAGCCTATGCAGCTCTTTCGACAAATGATGCAGGTCCTGCATGAAGTGATACGCGAACTCTTCCTCCAACGCTTGTCGTCCAACGTGCAAAATAAATGGTGCTGGCGACTGCATCCACAATGGCCTTGCCGTCACTCGCTGCATTGGCCGACAAAGTCATGGAAGTGGCAACACAGCACTTGCAAGTCGCTGCCGTCAGCACCCCTCCCACACCATCCCCATCGTCATGCCCTGTGTCTACCCCGACTACTACCACCACGACCACCATTTCTTACATTGACCACGTCTGCGACAGATTAGAAGAAACACTGGTGGCAGCCAGGCGGTAAGACAGTCCTCAATGCCGTTCACGACAGCGTGGGCAATCCTCAACACCCCTACGGCGCGGAGAGCGTGACCGGAGCGAGTCCATCGGCCCACGTTTTTGCTACTACCATCGCCGTTTCGGCGCCGCGGCTCGCCACTGTCTCTTGCCATGCGCTTGGACGGAAAACCCACCGGCAGACCACTAGCGGCGACGAGTGGTCAGGGCCTGTCGCCTTTTCCAGGTCACCGACTGCACCACCGGGTAAAAAGTTCTTATCGACACTGATAGCCAGGTCAGCATCCTCCCAGCCACAATGTCAGAACGCAATTTGCCTGCCATTTTGTACTTCTAATCCGTAAATGGCACCCGCATTCCTGTTTACTCCTAATGTTCTGTCACACTGAACCTGGGGCTTCAAAGGCTGCTCCGGTGGGTCTATTTAGTCGCCGACGTCGGGCAGCAATTATATAGGGGCCGACTTTCTTGCTAAGTAGGGACTACTTGTTGATCACAGGCAGAAACGTCTTCTCGACTCATTAACGAGCTTGTCCGTTCAAGGCACAGCTGCGGCTGAAACTACAGATGTGGCGCCTTTCTGCGCTACAGTTGCCACAGAACTCTTCCGCCGGTGTCCCTCGGAACCGTTCGCCTCCTTGATAAATGAGTTCTCAACCCTGACATCTTCACCACTGTGGACTCAACCTGTTGCCCATGCTATCCAACACCACATAATAAAATCCGGCCCACCTGATTTCGGCGCCTGGCTCCCGACAAGCTCAAAGTGGCCTGCGCAGAGTTCGAGCACATGTTGGACCTTGGCATAATCAGACCGTGATCCACCAGTTGGGCATCACTTCTCGATGTCGTCCCTGAAGTAAGCGCGCTAAAGTTCACCGCTACCCAGTACCGCCTCTCTGCCGCTTCTTGCAACCTGACGAATGGTTTACTGTCGTCCACATTGACATGGTTGGACCGCTTCCGCCTTGTCAAGGCCACCGGAATTTGTTGACATGCATTGACCGTTTCACCCAGTGGCCCCAGGCGACGCCATTTCCTGACATCACAGCATGCACAGTCGCAGAGGCGTTCGTCTCCACTTGGGCCTTACGATTCGGCTGCCCGACAACATTAATCATTGACCGGGGCCGTCAGTTTGAGTCTTCACTTTTCGCAGAGCTTCTAAAGCTCCTCGGAATGACCTGTCTGCGAACAGCTGCTTAGCATCCCCAAACAAACAGCCTCGTCGAGCGTTTCCATCGGCATCTCAAAGCAGTATTGACAGCCCGCGGTTCCCGAACCAAATCGGTAGAAGCACTTCCCCTCGTTCTGCTGGGCATCCGATCAGCATACAAAGAGGACATCTGCTGCGCCACGGCAAAGCTCGTTTATGGCACCACACTGCGCCTCCCGGCTAACTTTGAGGACACCGCGCACCCGAGCCCTCCGGCCGCCAGCGAATATGTGAGCCTTCTGAGCCTTCTTCGCAATGCTTTCCTCGACCTCCGCCCCCAGCCGACGCGACGGAACCCACCCAGCCCGCGCAGCTTACATTGTGCCATACATGGAAAAGGCTACACATGTGTTTGTGCGGTACAGCCCTGTCCGTGGTTCGCTGCAGCCCCATTACCTCGGACACTTCCTGCTGTAGCACGGGTAACAACAACGGACTCAGCAGGTGCAAACAATGGAATGCTTTATTAACGATAGAACGGGTGCTTTTATTCCCTGTGAATCCGGAAGAGCATGCGTACTTCGGGGTGCGATAAACGGGCTTGCCTGGCCGCGATACGGCACTTCCTCCCCCTTAGAAGCCTAGCCTGTCGGGTGGCCTCCTTGTGCGCGTAGAACGCCTAGGAAGTTCTAAGCCCGCCGGTACACTGGAGGGTGCTTCACTGGAAGCCTGGGATGTACCAAGTGATTGGTCTGACGATGGTTCAGCGTCTTCCACTGCAGAAGGTTGATAAATCTCTGTGCCTTGGTTGTCTTCGGGCCGAGTTGCGTAGAATTCTTGCAGACGATGAAGACCTTTGGCATCGATGCGGTGCCCCAGAAACGACACTTGTGCTTCCCTAAACCGGCACTTGGCTTTGTTCAACTTCAGGTTGTGTTCACGAAGCCGCTGGAACACCTGCTGCAGTACCGATGTGTCGTTTTCCTTCTCTGCCACAATGATGCCGTCGAGGTATACTTGAACATTCGGCAAACCTTGCAAAATCGACTCTATGCGTCGCTGGAACAAGGCGGGGGCTGAAGCAATTCCAAATGCTAAGCGATTGTAGCAGTAAAGGCCCCGGTGTGTGTTGAGTACCGCGATCTTTGTAGCTTCATTGTCCAGCGGCAGCTGATTGTACGCATTGCGCAGGTCCAGAGTGCTGAAGACTTCGCCTCCGGAAAGCGCCGCAAATATGTCTTCAACTTTGGGCAGGGGATACTGTTCTAAGTGCGACGCCGGGTTGACTGTCAACTTGAAGTCACCGCACAACCGTATATCGCCGTTCTTTTTTGCTACCGGCACCACCGGTGTTGCCCAATCTGAAGTGCTTACTGACGAAAGCACTTCGTCTTTTACCAGACGATCGATCTCGGCCGAAACTTTGGAGCGCATGGCATACGGCACTGTACGTGCCTTACAGAAACGTGGGCGGGCTCCTTCTTTAAGGTGTCACTGGACAGGGGGGCTCATGCAACAGCCAAGCTTGTTCTCGAAAAGATCCGAAAATTCATCGAGCAGAGGCGTCATCTTGTTATCACGAACAACATTCACACTCGGGGTGGTTGCAGTGTCCCAGAAGGACACACCCGCCTTACGGAAGGCCTCTATCGTGTTGCGGCCGCAAAGCAGTGGTCCGTCACATGCTACCACGATTAGCGTGCTTGTCACAACAGTCGATCTAGACTGAACCATCATGGTTATCTGGCCGACAACTGGCAATGGGTCAGGGAAGCACGTTAAGCGGAGCGATGTTTTTTTCAGTGCCGGCCACCATCGGCGATGCTTCTTAAATATGCTGTTCGGTACGACGCTAACCGGGGAACCTGTGTCTAGAATCATTCGCAATTTCCGGCCCTGCCATGTCAACTCCTCCTCGAGAGGCTTCAACGTAGCTGTGTCGGCGGAGCTGTGAGCGACAAGAGCCAGCAACATTTCTTCTTCTCTCTGACCTTCCATTTCCTCGACGGCAAAGGCACCACTTTCCCGAGAGCAACCCCTGCTGCAAACCTTTGCCAGATGACCTTTCCTGCCGCAATGGTGGCACTTGGTGTTTCGATGACGGCAAGACTGTGTCGCGTGGGGGCTGCCGCAACGCTCACACGAACGGTTGTTCCTCGCAGTGTTCCACTTCGTCCAGGGTCGTTGTCCTCGTTGGGAATGTACAACACTGATACTGGTTCCAGTAGTCACAGGCTGTGCTTCTCGCGTGTCACGAACGTCGCCTAGCGCCTTCTGTGAAGCTATGGCAAATTCTTCTGCCTCCTCAAAAGTTAGCTTCTTCCGCGTTAATAGGTACCGCCGTGCGTCGTCGTCCCTGATTCCGCACACTATGTGGTCTCGCAGCATACGGTGCAGCGAGCTGCCGAAGTTGCAACTTTCCGCCAGTCTCCGAAGGTCGGCAAGGTATTCCCGAACGCTCTCTCCATCAAATTGTTTGCGCATGAAGAACGAGAAACTGGCCGCTATTTCATTAACTTGAGGATTGTAGTGTTCTTCGAGGTATCGTAAGTCTGACTGTTAACCGGCACGGTTGAAAGACGCCCTTGCAACATGCGCACGACATTATCGCTCAATGAAGACACCAGCAGAGCTCGGCGTTTGGCCGTTTCGGTAATTCCATTGCCCTCAAAATAAGCTTCCAGCCGTATCCTGTACGTGCTCCAACTGCTCACCGTCTCGTCGAAAACTGGGGGGCGAGATGCCATCGTTAGATCCTGTCACTCGCAGACCATGCTCACATGAGGTCACACCCTCGTCGCCACTGCTGTAGCGCGGTTAACAACAACGGACTCAGCAGGTGCAAACAATGGAACGCTTTATTAACGATAGCGCAGGTGCTTTTATTCCCTGTGAATCCGCAAGAGCATGCGCACTTCGGGGTGCGATAAACAGGCTTGCCTGGCCGCGATACGGCACTTCCTCGTGCTTGGGCGCCTCCCCTCGAACTTTGTTGTGGATGTTAATAGATCCCGAGAAACTACTGCACGCGAGCGCCTGAACTACGCGTACGGTGAAAACACTGTCTCGTCCGTGTCGGCTTCTTTTCAAACCGTCTCCCATACAGTTCTGTACCCTCCCCACTCTTCCCCATCTCCTGCGCGCAGTGTACACTGTGACCCACTTTGCCCGAAGCGGTTGTAATCGTTCGTGGTATCGGTATCCTCTCCTGGGGGGGGGGGGGGGGGTGGGGGGGGGTGGAGCCCTGTAGGGGCACCAGCCACCGCAGAACGCGCGCAGCAGAAAAACCGGAACGCGCGGCTCCCGTCACGCCTTTTTGAAAACTCGCTTGGTGACTTGCCCTCTCCCATCGCTTCCACGCGTCTCGCCTTCCGCGGTTTGCTCGTGGAGAAAATAACGGCAGTTGCACAGCAAACTTGGTCGTTGTCGGTTCCTCCTGTACGCGCTATACATCTCAACCTACTTTTGTATCACGTAAGCAGTACTTTCGGATATGGTTTCTAAAAAAATTATGTGACTTGCGTGCTCACCAGTGCAGTTTTGTTTGGATTCAGCAACAACTTCTCCTTGATCAGTGAGCAGAAGGAAGACACGGGAATATCGATGGGCGGGTACGGTGAGTGTACGACACCATCCTCAATGCGAGCTTTCATGTTCACAGGATAACCAAGGATTCACTGCAACAGAAGAAAAGCTTTAGAGTCATCAGCGAAATGCTTTCAGGAAAATTCGACATATTTCTTTTTCAATGCTGATACGCTTTCCTTGCCCTGAAGGTAAACAGCTTGTTGTAACTCAATGACAAAGAAAAGATTGAGAGGTAGATATCAATTACTATAGCGGCAAACGGATGAAGCAATGCGTTCTTAAAGAAAATGTTCTGTTTTAAGTATTTAGATATATACTCGAGCTGTGACCAAGCGCACTGAATTCACCGTGATCATATTTATTTATTTATTTACTTCTTTATTTTTAAACGCTGCGATCTTTCATTTCATCTAGCAGATTAACATTTCCCCGATATCATTATTTACAAGCGGAGTAGACCAGAAAATGGTGGTTTACAGCTAGCATTAATTACGAAGTATAAGTTTTAATGAAGTACTGTTATAGCTGCCGAAATATTTCAAAATATTCTGGGACCCGTTCTGCTTCTGTGCACACTAGAGTAAGCGGAAGGAGCTTAGAAACTGCACAATAATTGCATCGTATCCAGGCAGTAAACTGTCTGGATACGCTACGTTCCTCATGCACGAATGGATTCGCTCAAGTGTACTCCAGAGACAGAAGGAGGGGATGAATGGCAGATTGTGGTTACTGTAGCCACACAATACATCAGCTGTCATAAATACTGGAATCATATTTCTATTAATCGTTAAAAATCTAGAAAGAATTACACTGTGCGCTAATAGTTTCTGTAGATATATTCCAGAATATGAAATCCAGGAACCATGACCAAGCAACAAGCAACCACAGGAGAGCAGTCAAGGGACGATGCAACGAAGACTTCAGAAGAACTGTTCTTATATTCTCTTTTAATTTGTAACATTTAAATTGTATGTTTTCTTTGCAGCTCCCTGGTCCGTGATGACTGGGTAGCTGGGTACCCACTTCCTTTTTAACGCGAAAGCGTTTCTTGGCTAGGTTAGGGAAAGCGTCCGCAAAATCCGTGCCCGGAAAGCACATGACCACTTCCTACAGAAGTGACGCTGGCGCCAACACTCGCCTACTCGCCGCAGCGGCAGTCTGCTCGGCAGTCTGCTGCAGCTACCTGCAGGGGCGCGCGACCGCGTCGCCGCGTTTCTTCGCTGGGTTGGCGAAAGCGCGCTCCCAGCTGCGTGGCGTCGCCGTAGCAGCACTAGGCGCACGAACGCGCTACCTAGCCCATTGTTCCTTGTCGCCATGCATGCCGAGTTCAATCTCGAATTGAAGACACCCACTGAGGCCATCACGATGTCCATCGATCTCGCATTAACAACCGACCCATACATCGTGCAAGATGTTATGTATGCATCCACCTACTACTCGGACCACAAGGCGATGTTAGTGTCTTGTGGACCTACCCAAAGTACGCCGTCATCTGAACGATAAGAGGGTGACGACACCGGAGGTGACTGTCTAATGACACCACCTACGACGCCGTGGCGGTGGTACTACTTCGACATGCCCGAGACCTGGCTCGGGCATATCTGCGTACACTGCCTGGACGACAAAATAGAACAGGACATGTGAAGAGTCGACAACACTTAGATGGCAGCAAATCATCTCAACAAACACAATCCGCCCTCCAACACTGCCTCATTCTTTATAACACAACTTGGCAACACCAATTTGCAGCGCCCCTCCGCAACAACAATCCAGCCAAAAGAAACGCTTTCGCGTTCTCATCTCATAAGAATATGCTTAGGGATTGTCGAACTTTTTTTATTTCAGCGTTGAATTTCCAGGTTATCATGTTTCTTTATTTATATTAGGTTGAACTCCCATGTTAATTAGCCGCACGGGAAGGGGCACATTTTTATGATCTTTATTTTTTTCAATTACTCCGTTGCAACGTAATGAGAGCCACTCAAGACACGCATTACAGAAAAGGAGCTAGGATATTGGTAATATGGCTAAAAACTAAATATTTCTTTCACGTACCCTCATTTCGCACTGCCATACGAGGCCAGGCAAACAATATTTCTCGAAAAATTGAGAAATGTTTCGAACTAACTCCAGGCGATTCCCACGGGGTCAAGCGAGGGACTCTGCGACAACTTCGTGAGCCTTTCGTAGTTCGGGAAAATAAGGAAAAGAAAGTGTTTGTGTCATGTAGACATATCGCCATTGACGTCGTGCGAGGAGTGTCGAATGTGCAGTGAACGTGCAAGACAAACTGCAGTGGGCCGAAAACTTAACACTGCCGAACCTCAATGCGTATATCCATGTAGCAGCGGTAAACACCATTTACGCCCAAAATGAGCGCATTGTCCATTTTGAGATGCCACAATGCGCAATGTCACAGTAACGCACATGCGGTGGACGTTCCCAGGCCTACCATCTTCGCCACCTCCGCGCAACAGGCATCAGGCCTGGCCGTCTACCAGACCTAGATCGCTAGATCCATGGGCCTTTCCATCGCTCGCTTCTGGATTTCATTCACGAATCCAATTTAGTTGTTTATTTTTGATGCCAACACAATATGCCTAACGGCAAGCTTTCTTAACTAAAAAAAACACCATTGACTCATGTGTACTGTATTATTGATGATAACTTCTTGGATTCCATTCGAGAGGGAGTGTATCCCATACGATGGTAATTCAACTAAGAGTGAATGAGGATTAAATAGTCAAAAGCCTTTATAAGTCTAATAACAATCTCACTGTGAAACGTTTGCCTTCATGCAAATCATTTGACACTACACATGAAGTAAGGCTGTTTCTGTTAAGTTCCTTTAAAACCACACTGTCGGCATGCTACCCCGTTTAATTTACGAAAGAAGGCAAACAAACTCATGCTATTAACATTTTCATCCACCTTGAAACAAACCGACAAAACAAAGACAGGATCACAATTCGTACACGATAGTGCAATAACATCGTTGTTGTCGAAAGCTCGCAAGATCGAATACCAGCTGCGGCGGCTGCAGTTCATATGGGGGGGGGGGGGGATATTGAGGCCCGGATACTCTGTGACGTTAGTGCAAGTTAAAAAACCACCGGATGTCGAAATTTCTCGAGCCCTCGAGTACGGCGTCTCTGATAATCATACCGTGGTTTTGGGAAGTGAGGCCCTTGAAATCCTTAATTCGCCTCGTTGGATAACAGAAATTTATCAGTAAAAATTCCGATGGTGCACGTGCAACTTGTGCAAGTAAACCCTGACCATTTACAAATTTGTGCGTATTGGACTACTTGTAATTGTGCACCATGAATTCGAGCTGAATAGTTCCGTAACTTCCAAATTCCAAATACCTTTGCTGTTGGTAACGTAGGTGGAAAGTACTTTTATGTTTGTTCATTTTTTTACACTAGGCTGAGCCATCTAGCTCATCGCGGATATAACGCGGTCGCTAGTAGTGACAAAATGTTCGTTAAATTTCTTCGACAAAGGAGCACCGGAGTACGTCTGACCGCCATCTTGCTTGATGCACATATGTTGTTCTTATTTTGGGCATAAGGTTAATTTGAGGTTTCCATATCTTCTCTTTCGTCAACGTGCTCGATAGTTTTTCATTTAGTTGTCCTTTATCGCTATTTTATAACTGACAATAGCTTATATTAATCATAATTGTTCAAAAATCTTTACAATATTTGTGAGTCTGAACATTATTGGGGCACAAAAATCTTCATTTTTCCTGATCTGTTTGGAAGGTTAAATTGGACTGTTGAAATTTAGCGAAGTTCACTGACGGGAATGCAATCTCTAAATATCTTCAATGAAAATTCCATAACTATAGCTTTAGGGCTACTTTCGTTGTAACGCCTGTTCACTCTTCCAGTTCCAACAAAATGGATGGATGGATGGAAACTTTATCGTGGAATAAACTTTATTGATTCCGACAAAATGAGAAAACTTTATAATGAATGGCTCATAGCTGGAACTGTAGCCTATACATAGCTCTTGGTATGTTGTTCCAATGTTCCAATACAGTAATAACAGCACGAACGTAACTAGATATTACTCCAGGACGCCTTCTCGTTGAACAAGAACAAGAGTGCGCGCCAATGTTAAAGCAACACATTATTGCCACAGGTTTTCCATTCCTTGTCATATCAGCAAGTTTGCGCAACCAACTTCCAGAAGAAAACTAACCAGCACGGACAGGCACTGCGAACTTCGCCTTTAGAAGTGAAACTCGGTAGCGTGATGAGCGCCATCTAAATGAAGTTTACGCAAGTAGCCTATCCGTGTCAGCGTTTGCACTATGCTGGTGGCGCTGCCAGGGTGTACCCCTGCTGCATGGTTGAAATGCTGGGAAATGGTGCCTGTTTTTTTTTTTTGGGGGGGGGGGTTTCCCTGTAGCGGAGTTATCTTTTCTCCTACGTTGAAATTGCAGTATGAGTTATACTGTGCGTAAGTTGAGCTTAAGTGGTAGCATACAAATTTTCCGACAGGATTTTTACTTTGATAAATTTAGTGTTGTTCACTAACGCATACCCGCCATGGCCGATGGCCTGCGACGTCGGGGTGGGCAGGGATGGTTTTTAACCGCCACGGACACCGACGCCGAATTTCCTGCGAGACGAGGTTCTGAATTCCTATCCGCGTTAAAAAACGAAGGGTAAGCAGGGGAGCATGAAACAAATCACTGCTAATTTCGCTAAGATTTTGAACGAAAACCTTATTTTAACTTTAGTAAGCTTTACTATCCGTTGAGAGTTTTTTTTTTTCAGAGGTGTTTTCTGTATTCACGGCCACGTGCTTCGAGTTGATCAATTCGCCGATTCGCGCTGTCAGTCCCTTAGACTCCCGGCTATCTGACTTGACTAGAGCGACTGGACCCGTACAGGCATGAATCCAGGGTTAGAAACCTGGACCAGGAGGTATTCTTTGTAATAAACTACGAAGCCTTATTTTCTGAAAAATCTGCTTCGAATTTTTTGTAGCTTTGTGATATAAACGGCTCGATGCAAATTTTCTGTTTCGGAATTGTTGCTTGTCATTGCGGAATTCCGCAAAACTAATTTACCATAAGTGAGGCGCGTGGAATATGCCTCATGTTTTATTTCGTAGGAATACTGCCGCAGGAAAAAAGAGCGCAATGTGCTTGCAGCCGTTTGGTCATTATAGCGCCATGCCATACAATAGACTTTACGGTTTGTTGCTTTCAGGCTGTTGTCACAAATCGTCTCGTTCCCACAATATATTGAAAATTTAATTTTTATTCATTTTCTTGTCGAACCAGGAGGAGAAGACACGGCAGAAGAAACGCGCGGCGCGAAAGATTAACATTCTAAATGTAGCATAAGCAAGACTGTGGAACTTACTACCCAACTATACCTGTATTCGTATAGATTATCCGGTTTCCTCTAATTGTAACACGTGGAACTGTTTTAGTAATGGGAAAATGGTACGTACAGGATCACATGGATAAGTACCGCTGGTTATATTTCCTTGCTCTACGGGTTACCAGACTGCGTGATACCAAATTGAATTTAAGTGCCTCGTATGCATCCGTTAGAACACATCCTTCGTGCTTGACGCCGTGCTATTTCGATATTGTGTGGCGATGATAAGTGCAACTCTACTACGCATTAATGCAGATTGACAGGCGAGAAAAAATGTCAACCAGTAACAATGATGGCTTTCCGTCACAAGCAAGCAGCGGTAGCAAGATGTAAGGCTGCGTGCTCCGACTTTTCGCCAAACTGTAGCTTTGAAAAGGCAACGATGAACAACTGTGCTGCCAAGAGGGTGAGCCTAAAGACAATGTGGTTGTAGCAGCAGTTTCTTTAGACATGATAGGACATCGTTTTCGATGCTTTACAAAGAAAAAGAGCTCAACTCTCCATAAGACGCAACGACCAACACACGTATCTGCTTCCTGTGACTGCGAGACCGTTTCGAACATTTTCACTGAATGTGAGCAGTTGCGTGCTTAAAATCTAGTGACATAAATGTTCGTTTCTTTCTAAACCAATATTTGGGTAGCCCAGTACTGGTGTTTGCCGCTGCCTAGATACAAGGCATGTCGGCTGTCTCCTAGGCGACGGGGAGTAGGAGCGACGGCGAGCTCTTCAAAATACGTGTGAAATAAAGTTTTCTCTCGTCTCTCTCTCTCTCTCTCTCAACAAAAACTTCAAGTAATAGTGAGCGTTCGTCATGTGTGCTTCCTCTTCCTTTTATTCACATTTAAATTGCTCCAGTTTGTTGGCAACTCACCTTTTATACCACTTCCACTAATGAACATTTTGCTAAACTTCGCTTTCTTTCTTATCTTATCGCTTTCTTATCCGAGGCATCCAACAACTCGAAAGTTTTGAAAGAAAAACGTACGTTTTCTCTCTAGCGTTTGCATATTACGTTTCGCTGTTCATTTTCGGCCGAGAGCTCCTAGTTTTATGCGTTCGGGACGGTTGTTTGACAGCACTCCCATGAGTAATAGTGTGCACTACTTTGCAGATTTGCAGCAGTGTCATAGTTACACCCGCACAAAAAGTGCACTCATGCCGTTTCCACTCGGAACTGCGCCACACTGCTAAAATGACAGAAAAACTACCACGTGGCAACACCAAAGACGCCACTTATGGCCCGTAAAATGGTTCGTTAAGGCAGAAAAAGCGCAAAAAGAATATCGAGGAAGCCACGCCACCTTGAATATGGCGCACGTATTCCGCGTGGCATCCTATTTGTTGACCCCTATACAAGGCGTTAACGCTTTCGGCCTTGGAATTTTTCTGTCACACATTAATTTTAAATGCGAAGCATTTCTTAGCGAACTTCGGCGACCTTGAGCGTATCTATCTATCTATCTATCTATCTATCTATCTATCTATCTATCTATCTATCTATCTATCTATCTATCTATCTATCTATCTATCTATCTATCTATCCGCCTACGACTTCGTGCTCTCCTGGCCGTTTCGTGAATGGGATGTATACAAAAATTGGTAAGCCGCAACATGACTACATGACGAACATAAATGACTGGTCATAACATGAAAATCATAACATGCATGCCATGAGCGGCATGATTTACATGCCACGGTCTTGGTGCTCTTGCTGCCGTTTAGTTAAAGGGATGTGTACGAAAATTGGTATAGCACAACATAAATGCATGACGAACATAATGAGAGGTCATAACATGAACATCATGACATGCATATCATGAGCGACATGATTTACATGCCACGGTCTCGGTGCTCTCCTGGCCGTTTCGCTAATTGGATGTGCATGAAAATTGGTATGGCACAATATGAGTGCATGACGAACATAAGTGACATGGCATTACATGAGAATCGCGACATGCATGTCATGAGCGACATGATTGTACATGCCACGAGCTTGGTGCTCTCCTGGCCGTTTCGTTAATGGGATGTAGACGAAAATTGGCATGGCACAACAAGACTGCATGACGAACATAAATGACAGCTCATAACATGAAAATTATGACTTGCATGTCATGAGCGGAATGATTTACATGCCATGCGTTTCGTTAATGGGGTGTATACCAAAATCGCTACGGCAGAACACGACTGCATGATGAACGTAAATGACATGTCATAAGCTTTACAATCATGACATGCGTGTCATGAGCGGCATGGTTTACATGCCACAGTCTTGCTGCTCTTGCGGCCGTTTCGTTAACTTCCTATGTACGGAAATCTGTATAGCGAGACAACAATGCAGATCTAGTTTACGTTCCTCACGCGAGCTTCGCATTTCCTTAATTCCCACTGCACGTGGGATCTGCCATTTTTTTGGTTGCGATATTCTGCTTCTTTACACCGTAAAAAAGTGGTATTTATTTAAAAAGTATGCTCGGTTAGCTTAATGTAAAATTTGGAAGCATGTCCTCATGTGAGGGCATCAGGGCCTAATGGTTGCAGTGGAGGCGAACTCGAATCTTTGCGTAACGGTTTATTTTCCATCTTATGCGCGTATTTTGCGGTCGCCGACACTTTTGGCCCGCAAAAAGGCTCAGTAAGGCAGCAAAAGCGCAAGAAAAAAGAATAGAGGGAGCCACGCCACCTTGAATATGGCGCACTTATTCCGAGTGTCGTTCTAGTTGTTGAACTCCTATACTAGGTGTTAAAGAAGTCTTAAGCTGCAAACTTGTTACCTCCTTCCTAGTTTTGGGCTAGAGATATGGATGATATAATTTAAGAAAGCTTGTTGAGGCCGTGTTGCCAATACGGAAAGGAGGAAAAAAAAACTTTCAAGGCCATGACGTGTAGCTTCGCTTTTTTTTGCTATATTTATGGCGCGTAATATAAAACTGAAATTTTGACATCCATCTCTACTTTTGTCGGTTCCGTCACCTGCATGGAACTCTTGTCGAGTATATTTTTTTTCATTCCAACGTCATTTATTTTTTCACTTTACTGTGACACATAATTTCATTACACCATATCGGCCAGATACAACAGTGAAAACAATTTAAGTAGTGCGAAATTGCTAAGCGCGAAGGAGAAGGTGACTGACTGGAAGTTCTGTAAATTGTTGTAGGCAGGGCAATGGCGTATGCAGACGTCAGACGAGTGTAATACACCACATGACCTTTGAACGTCGCGCCTACATCCGCTATAGAGCAACATCTGTGTCATATGGCATGCAGTCCTTTCCATAACGCTCGGCGATACGCTGGAACGAGATTTGACAGCTGGGCTAAAGGCATAGAACAAACGACACTGGACTCACGTGAAACCTCAGCAGGGGTTACACCTGTAAGTCTAGCGTGACATCAGACCTTCACGGTTGTTGTAGATATTACACTGTGTGCCATGAATTATAGCAGAGGGCAAGCCTAAACAATTTGTTCGTTTTCAAAAAGGCTATAGCAGCATCAAAGGTATTTCATGTACAGAGCTCTGTGAAGAGAAATATAACTCGGCAAGTTTGCACACCCCATAAAACGTTCCATGTGTGCCCGTTTGGTAGCACAACACGTCCACAGGGTAATCAAGCTCGTTTCACATAATTTTTAGCATATTGTTGCCAATTCTCTGCCATGGTACTAACCTCATACTGCCACTGTCACACCCGATCTAATAGATAATGGATTCGTGCTGCCTCTTGGAATGCACATGGCAAACTTTGAAGGTTTCGGTTTTTCCCCATATCTTTCTGTTTGTACGTGTCACACATTTGAAAATGCACCGTTTTCAATATAAATGAATAATTGACGCTAGCCTTACATTTTTCAGAAAGCCACATTGCAAATGTCTACGGTATTCTTTTGTTATTTTTCCAATAATGCGTAAACTGTGGTATCACTTGCTCCTGCGAAAAGTTCACGAAACGCATCATAGAAGTCCTGCAGATTCCACGTATTCTAGAAATTGGCGCCAAGCGAATCAGCGAACGAAGAAATTGGGTATTACGAATTGTTTGGCATTCAGCCAAGTGTAACGGATAGGATGAACAAGGAGGCGTATGCACGGGCCGACCAGAAGCGTCGACACTACCATGGCGACTGAACGGAAGCTCATCGTAGGACGTGATACTGGCACACAGTGCACTCGTTTGTTTTGTGGAACACAAATGGAAGCTATGGTGCGTTAATGTGCGTGTCAGAAGTGTTGTTCGTTTTAGCATTCCAGTATGTGGTCGTGGAAAATTTCACAACATGCATACTGACCGATAGTAGAAAACATGTGTTTTTATTACATCGCTTACATGGCGCTTAAAACACATTAAGTGACATTTAAGCTATACAAGCACCGTCGTCAAAAGTGCTTGTGCACTGGCTTTTCTTGCTAAACGTGGGAAAAGCATCCATAATCTAGTGGTAGCGTGCTTGCTTGGCACTTCGAGGATCAGGGTTCGATGCCCCTCACTGCTTGGTAAATTGCCTTGTGAAATTACAACGCGTTCGTGTGTGTCTGTGCGTTATGTCTGGATTTCAGTCGCAATCGCCGGCATGCCTTTCTCGTTTTGAAGTATGTTGTGATGACATGTCAAATGTCTATTTTATTTGACCTATGATTGGCTCTGACTCTATAAAACTCAAACACCTGTGGCGCATACCAGGCCTGAGCAGTACGCGTATGAGCCACACGTGATTGCAGTATCGTTAATCTTAACGTACATGATGAGTGCATCTGGTTGGCGATGTAAAGATAAATCATTGGCGTTTGTCATGCATTCGTACCGTACTATCCAAATAAAAATGTTGGTGCACAGCAGGCGAACGACACGAGCAGGACATCACCGAGACGTAGGCGGCTAGATAGATAGATACGGTGAAAATGACTCAAGTTCGCCAAAAAATGCTTCGAATTTAGCATTGGTAGACGTCTGTGTGCCGAAACAACGAGGAAATATTCTGTCCTTACCCCATGAGAAGCGCCACCATAAAGAAGTAGATATCGGAAACAAAAGATGGCTTTATCCAAATATATCGCGATGGTGGTGCAAAAGCCCACTCTGGAACACCATTTAAAGCCGACACGGTGCGTTTCGTCGATTCAGTATAGTCGTACTGGTCCATCATTTTCCAGTAAGCCACACACTAAGGAACTCTACTCTTGAGGAGTTACATGAGTTGTGGCTAAAGAAGACAAAATGAGCTACGCCGCCGCTTGTCATACAAGGGTGCAATACAGAACAAGAGCTGAATTGCCAGCGGCTGATACTAGACGCCATCGGGAACAAGCAGGATCCTACTAGGCTTCCTAGAATGGCGAAAAATCACGTGGTTACAAGCTTCGACAACGCAGTTGAGGATAGTAAGGCGTAGACCGAACGTAGCTCGCAAAAAGATCACGGCATATTTCCGGAGTAGAGTGAGGTGTCTCCTGTCAAGGTATCACTGAATACAATAGACACCAAGCTCAGTCCACAGCAACAGGCAACTAAGACCAATGTAATTAATTATGCTTAGCTTGTGGTTCGAGGAAAGCACGAGAAAATGCGCGAACCAAGAAGGACACTGAGACAATGAAGGATCAGTCGAGGGTGTGAAGGAACCCAAGAAAATTGAAAACGCTAGAACGTCAATCAGAAATAAATGAAATTAGCGAAGGTATTTCCAGCATATTCAAGCCATGCACCCACATCCTTAAGGCCCACTGAGAAATAGAATACCGACGCTCAACGTCTGCATGCAGCGACCCTGGCCGGGCATGGATTATCCTCTAGAGGGTGGTTGAAACGGGAAGGGCAGCTATACTCCGCATCGCTCCCGGGCACTAATCAAGGCGTGAAGCGCATACGCAAAGGAGTGTCAGTATGATACGAGGTGGTAGGGAACCGCGGAATTCTTTTATTAGGCATCGATGAAAGCATGTTGTCAGAGGGCAAACTGAAGGAAAGCAAGCGACGTAGCAGCGCAGGTTATGTTTTTGTTTCCCCTGCTAGGTTAGAATGGCTGCGAGTGACCTCATCGTGTGTGTGGCATGATGAAGTGCTTCAAGGAGGAAACGCAACAGAAATGGTAAATCTGAGTTTTTCGGAAGGAAATAGGAAACTAGTGCTATCTTAATTCCTGCGTCTCTTTACGTCTAAATTGATCTCAGGAATCCTTCTGGGTCAAAACACTATTAGTACAGTGTGTCGAGTACGAACTGTAAGAAGTAAGGATTTGTTAGATAGTTGGTTTGGTTCCATCTTGTGAAAGTGTTCGAATATTGCTGTGAAGCTTGTGGGCTCCGGTTACTCCATAGCGGCAGATAAATTTCCTTTCAATTAAGTGGCTGCAAGGAACGTTCTTCAAGAGGGGCCGCTTCGTGCGCTTGAGTCTAACTTTGCAGCAACACTTCATAAACTTTCGCCTAAAATATGTGGCTGGTCCACATGCCGGCGAGGGAAGCCGCGTAGCCTGTTCCGCACTGAGGCCGACAGATAGCCTCCGCGAACCATGCCTGCTGGTGAGCTATGTCCTGCAAAATAAAAGCAAACACGAGTTCTTGTGTCCGCTATTGCCCTTTCCTACAGGAACCAACAAGAGTTGCGTGGACAAGCAAGTGTCCATGACGTAACCGACCGACGATGCTATCGCGACGAACAAGGGCGTATTCAACGCCAAGACGGGATACTTTTGCCGAAGCCATAGTGAAAGAGACAGCCGAAATATCAGCGGGACCAACACGCACACACATTTCAGAGAGCTAGCACGCGGTGATGTAATATAGAACGACTAGTGTTT
Source organism: Hyalomma asiaticum (assembly GCA_013339685.2). Taxonomy (NCBI): domain Eukaryota; kingdom Metazoa; phylum Arthropoda; class Arachnida; order Ixodida; family Ixodidae; genus Hyalomma; species Hyalomma asiaticum. The sequence continues at coordinate 21,667 of JABSTT010003263.1, forward strand.
GTGACGCGGCAAGACGACGTAGATACCAAAGAGCAACAGTAGGAAGATGAAGCACACACGAGTGCCTGGCACTAAAAGAAAGTTCTCGGGGCTGGAGAGAAGGACCGCATTCCGCAGGGTGGTGACAAGAGGTCGTCAAAATGTCGAGGTGGGTAATGCGGGGAATGAAGACACATTCATTAAGAGTAGAGGCGATGGCGACGACGACCAGTGAAAGAAAGGCCTGCAGTCAAACACGCGGTGCTGTTACGCTGCCACCTTAAGAGACTGAGGAGGAGGAAGACAGGAATGAAGAACGCGGGAAGAGAATAACTGCGAATCCTAGGACAAGTACGAGGGCAGTGGCAGTAAAGGTGACACTGTTCTCAAACCTCGCGATGAAGGTCGGCGAGGGAGAATGCTTCGGGGACGCAGCCTCTGACGTAGCGATGTCTTCTGGCAACAACCTGTCTACCCATACCTTGCACATCGCAGATCGCCGGCTCCGTTTACAGCAGCCGGAGGCAGCACCCTCCGATTGCTTGCCCACGTTGCATTTGCAAAATTATGTACGGGACTCCCCTATCGCCGTGCACTAGCTGCCAATGTTCTATCACGAGTAGGGATGCAACAATACCGAATGAAATAAGTTTTCGAAAGTTGTGTAGGATTAGTGAGCACATAGCCCTTATACTGAGAAACAGGAATTTTCGATTTAAGTTTTCTCTTTATGTAGCAACTTCTGAGGTGTGCGCCTTGTAACGACTCTTGACGTTTTCGTCCTCCAGTCACGCTCCTACATAAATGCCCTCAGGCGATATGCAGTATCATAATAAATAAATAAATAATAAATAAATAAATAAATAAATAATAAATAAATAAATAAACCCCTGTTAAAGAACCTTTATGATGATGCACAATGATTTCGCCGTCGTCTTTGGGCGCATGAGGGATCAGTAAGTATTTTGTATCGCTGATTCTTTCCACAGCTACGTTGCCGACCCACCGAAAGCGGCAGCTGTGTCCCACCAGCGGCACACGTGCATTCGAGGCCGATGTTAACCAGCTGCAGCGACTGAAAACTTATCTCGACTTGTTCAGCAAAACATAGGTCATACACACAGTGCCATATTTAACGTGTGGTGCGTCGATGCCACGACACCAAAAAGTAACATTTAACGTGGTTATAACTGGCAGCGCCGCGTGCTTTCTTTACAATTTGATGCTGCTATCTACGGCACTCACTTTTCTTTCACAGGTGACGTTTCGGTGCAAATTAGCATGGTCATGGGGGTTGCCCTTGTTTTTAAGTTATGATACCCTGCGTGAAAAGTGTGCTGTGATGAGGAAAGCATCTGCAAGCACCAGTTGATTGTGCGAACTGTCGTCATCCACGGTTGCGTTCCCTGCTTCTCGCACCACTTCTCGTGAAACAGCAAATTGTCACGGCCACTTCTTGACCACGCGTGATTTTGAACAGTTCTACTGCTAACAGTGACTTCCTACCACAACCTAAACTATGAAAGGGAAAATTAGCATCCATCCGTTTTGTAGCGCAAGGCTACCAGGAAATCCATACGCATTCGTATGGATTTCCTTGTAGCGTTGTGCTACAAAACAGGCGGATGCTAAGTTTCCCTTTGATAAACGTTACTCCACCGTGCGGGTTTCCGCAGAACTCATTTGACAACCTAGACTGATGCAGAAGCTGGAGCTACTGGGAGAAAAGCGCGAAATCACAGGTACAGCTGTTGCACCTATTTCGAAGTCACCTTCCAGCACACTAAACTTGACTGCCGATGCTGATTACGTTCTCCACGCTCATCAAGAACACGTCATAGCTGTGACGTCCAGCCAGGTTGCGAATGGTGATGCCTTGGTTGCCCCTTTCCTTGCTGCACCACGCGAGGGATTCTAGTCGCCCAGGGCCTCGTCCGCTTTTCACGTGGCCGAGCTTTTCTCTCCGCCAGCAACACAGCCCGGAAGCTGTGCTGGTGCCTAAGGGGATGACCGTGGCGACTTTCACCGACCCTGCACTGATCTCTGTCTCAGCGCTTTGCCCTTCTTCATCCTCAGCCCCAGCCACAGGTTCGCGTTCTTCTTTTTCTGTGCGAGCAGTAATCTGTACGGACCTAACTGTTAGGAACTGACCTAACTGCGCAATCTGATGCGCTCATGGCTCTTTTGGATAGGCACAACTCCTGCTTCGATACATATGCCATCGATTTGGGCCAGACTCCTGTGGCACACCGCATTGAAACTGATGGTTCCCCCACAATATGCCGTCGCCCATACCCTAATTTCACAGTCGGAGCGGTAGGTTATTAAAAAACAAGTTGATGACATGCTAGAACGAAATATTATCCGGCCTTCATCTAGTCCCTGGGTGTCACCCGTCGTCCTTGTCAAGAAAAAAGATGGCTCCGTTCGCTTTTGCATAGATTAGCGAGCACTGAATAAGACACACGCAAGGACGTATATCCCATGCCTCGCATTGATGACGCCTTGGACACACTACAGGGAGCGAAGTATTTTTCGAGCCTTGATATACGATCAGGATTTTGGAAAATTCCCATGAATGCGGCTGATAAGGAAAAAACCGAATTTTCCACGCCGGACAGACTTTACGGATTTAATGTAATGCCATTTGGTTTCTGCAGTGCTCCAGCCACCCTTGAACACATGATTGGCACTGTTCTTCGCGGCCTAAATGGAAAACCTGCCTCTACTATCCTCACGACATCGTTGTCTTTTCGTCTAGCTTCAGCCAACACCTCAAACGATTAGACGAAGTCCTACAGTGCCTCTCAAACGCCGGCCTCCATCTTAATACACACAAATGCACATTCGCTGCAGCAAGAGCATCAAAGTGTTAGGGCATGTTGTTTCCAAAGCTGTCATCAAACCAGACCCGGAAAAAATAACTGCTGTGTTTCAGTTCCTGCGGCCATCGAATCAAAAGACATTGCGCAGCTTCCTCGGCCTGGCGTCTTACTTTCGAAGTTTTATACGCAATTTTGCAGTAATAGCGGCGCCTTTACATAAGCTCCTGGGCACTGTCACTCCCTTCGCATGGTCCGAAGAGTGCGAGTAGGCATTTAGGTCTCCTAGGTGACATTTCTCTTCGCGACCCGTGCTTCGCAACTTCGACGAGAGAGCACCCACCGTCGTTCACACTGACTCAAGCGCACAAAGAATAGGGGTAGTACTTCTGCAACGCGATGTCGCTTCTAAGGCGCAAGTTGTGGCGTACGCCAGCCGCTCCTTGTCGCCGGCTGAGCGGAACTACACCATCAGGGAGCAGTAACGCCTGACTATTGCGTGGTCGATCCAGAAATTTCGCCCTTACTTCTACGGTCGCCACTTCACCATCGTCACCGACCACCGTGCTCTTTGTTGGCTATAATCGATTATGAACATGTCCACACGCCTGGGCCGGTGGGTCCTGCACTTGCAAGAATATGACTTCACCACCCACTTACGAGTCTGGAAAATGCCATCATGATGCAGACACCTTGTTTTCGTTGCTCACTTGTACCTTCCCGTGATAACGCACACAACCAATGAGCGCCGTTTTGTTATAACGCACAGCCTGCTTCACACGAGCTCTCGTTAACGTCACGAGATACCACTCCGCGTCCTTCCCGCTCCGACATCAATTTGCTTCAGAAAGCCGACTTCTACTGTCGAACTCTTATGGACCATCTTCGAGGCATCTCTCAACCGCCAAACAGCCGTTTGCGCCGCCAGCTGCAACGTTTTCGTCTTCAGGATGGTGTGCTATAACGTCATATTTACCATCCCATGAGCAATAGGCGGGTCCCCGCACTAGCTCGCCACCTTCGCCTTTGAGTGTTATAGGCCTTTCACGACGACGTTACTGCCGGTCACGTAGGTTTTCTCAAGACCTACGACCGCCGTTACTCAATACGTCGCCAAATACACTCTAAGCCGCAAAGGACGAAAAGGGGTCTGTGGTTCGTCCTTTTGGGGGGTAAATGCATTGCCACAACCATTACTCCCTAAAGGACCAACGATTCGTTCCTCGGGGACTAAGTGCGAAGGGACGAATTGTTCATCCTTAGCAGTTACTCCTCAGGAGACTAACGGTTACTCCTCACACTTGCTCCCTCAAAGGACTAAATGTTCATCCAAGCAGATGCTCCCCCCAGACTGAGTTCATCCCTAGGACTAACTGTTCTCTTCACAAATGCTCTGACCAGACTAAATGTTCATCCCATAGGACAACTTCCTCATTACACATGCTCCCACCAGACTAAATGTTCATCCCTGCAGATGCTCCCCTTTCCCCACAGAGCAACTGTTCATCTGTTGGTCGAACAGTTTAAACTGGCAAAACCTGGTTTTCAGGGATGAATTGTTCCTCCACTGAGGGAAATAATTCATCCTTTAATACCACATGGCTTTTCGTTCTCCATCGGCCTAGGCCTCTGGCTGCATGCAGCAATTGGTGAAAATCACAACAAAAAAGGAAGGGTTTGAACATAATTTATTAAATAAACACAAATGGTCTGCCGCCTTACTTCTGCAGCAAGGTGTGGCAACACGTTTGTTATTGTATTGACATGTTTTATAATTCAAATGTCTTTTGTAATACAATCACAAATGAACACTTGAGTTGCTTTACTGATGATGGCCTAATTTGCCATGTGCTTCCAAACGATGACAACTACCAAAGTGGCATTTCAGAAAACGAGATCACACACAGCAGTCCGTGTGAACATCTAGGCGCTCGCAAATCTTCTCTTCTTCGTGCAGCAGTTAAGATTACCGAGCATCGAAGGAAAGTGTACGCGATCGCATGTGCGCCGACACAGCTGGACCGACACAGCTGGACATGGCACGTCGGCGGAGCTAGCATACATCAAGGACCACTGTCAACAAAATGTGGTTTTACTAAAGTGAAGTTTTATTGAAAAGGGAACCAAGCGACAGTAACGAGTAGCGGGAACAGAGCCCAGCGGGACAGAAGAAAAGTACACGCACCAAGCACGAAGGGGTACCAAAATGAGCTGGAAAAACCCACGCGGTAAATGGAAAACCATACCTGTTTAATTAGAAAACAATGAATTACAGTACCTAGAAGGAGATATCCGCAAAGACTTCATTCACGCACTGCGCACAGTTCGTTCGTTTAGCACACACTGCCCGTTGGTCTACTTCGTCGTCGCAAACACATCGCTATTTTGCAGTTGCCTGCGTAGGACCACACTGGAATGCCGACACAAACACCTACACAGGAATACAGCGTCCACATCTCGGTGTTCTCCGCACACGCGGAGTGGAGATAAAGCACATGGGTCACTCGCGAACGCACGTACACTGCCGAGACACCGCTCGGTGTTCTCCGCACACGCGGAGTGGAGATAAAGCACATGGTCACTCGCAAAACGCACGTGCACTGCCGAGACACCGGGAAACTACGTTGACGAGACATGCCAGCGCACACCCCGTACGACCAGTCCGGACCCCCGCGAATGACCCCCTTGCTCCCCTCCTTTTTCATTGTCCCGTGCAGCTACGCGCCTGCTTACAAAAGAAAACACGCAAAAAATGCGTTCAGGCTCGCTCCATGTCACTCACTTACTCGGAGCGAAAGGACGCGCTTGGAAAGGCTGGGCTTCGCTCTGCTGGGTGGCTGGATGTACACACATTTCCCAGAAGCACTTGCGCGCCCACGGGTGGCGCTGCGGTGCTTGAAAAAGGTCTATTGTAAAAAAAGTAGCCTGCGTGTATCTGCTGCGGATTCCTATTCATAAACTTGCGTCTGCAGTAGGCACACACAGACTACGAGCATAACAAGCACATGACTCAATAGGTACGCACAACACTGCAGACTAGGGGCATGAGAAAGCATGCAATGGGAGGAAAAGGAAAAGACTACGAGCGCTACAACGTCCTGCATGTTTTACATCTGCACGATCTACACACACACACCGCTAAGATCAAGGTAAGATTCCAACGAAAAGAATAAACGTCTCCCACGTGTGCCTCTTTGGTAAGAAAATCGAAAGGGCCAGAGGGTTAAAGAAAAAAAAAACCCACGCAAGAAACCCTATTAACAAAACATACAAGGAGAATGAGCAATACTTAACGCGCAATTAGAAGAGATAGGAAGTCCGATGAGCCGTAAGAGTACTTGCTAACACGTGTCTTATCCATGGCGTGCGAGCCAATAATCCATAGAAAAATCAACGGGCTGTCGATTCCTCGCTACGCTGATCTCTTCTGAAAGCACTGTTGGGCTCGTTCGGCGTGTCCGTGTGCTTGCAGAAACACCATCTTAGTAACATCACCCTTCGGCCACCCTATTCACACCACGACCGCACGCGCACACTTCTCAAAAATTCTGCCGCATGTTGACAGTGTCCTGCCGCCACCACTGACTGCAACGCCGGGAAGGCTACGCAAGTAGTCCGTAAAGAAAAGGAGAGGTGTATCGCTCCGACACACAAACGAGCTACACAAAACACAGACTCGCGCGTTTCGATTGTTTCCCCTGCAATTACGAGCGTGTTTTGTTAAGCTGATCAGAACTATATTATGACGTGAGGCTGTGACCGAGGCATTTATTGTTTTTTCGCTCCCGCAAGCAACGGACTACTTTTGGTCGCGGAAATACCAGAGTAAACACAAGCACCATCTTTTACAGCGCTGCACGTGCAGGCACGCACCGCGGCTGCCTACCGTGACTAACTTGATGCGAGTTTCGGTACACAAAGGGGCTCGCCGTCTGCGCCCCTCAGCCGGAGGGTGAGCGCTCTCCTACGGACGCGTTCTTGTTTGTGCTTTTTGCAAATTGCCCCTGCTCCCTCCAAAATAAAGTTGTTTCTACTTCTACCAGCTTCCCTTGACTGGTACATGAAAGTTTTACGTGCCCTCAGTAGTTGATAAGCGTGACAGGCTTTATCTGTGTTTTTTATCTTAGTTGCACAAATTCACCTCCTCTCTCGACCAATATACGATGCAGCATATATCAACGAAATTCATAGCTCGACCGCTAATTGGTTCATAGTACTAAATATTGGATAGCACGGATTCGACCGTTCGACTGTTTGCTTCAGTGTGGTTTTTTTTTTTGTCTATTGTCCTGTGTCGAATTCGCAGTGTCCAGTTCTTCTGAATGTAGCGGAGGTCTCCGTATTAATTCTAACCACCAGGGCCCCCTTGATGTGCTCGAGGACACATTGCACAAACGTTCGATTTCCGTGGGGCAGTACTGGGGTTCCTTTATTTTATTAAAGTTGTTCTCTCTCTGCCCCCGCAACTCCACCACCACATGGAATGTAGCGGTTTCGACAGACAATCGCAACCACGACCTCGTGCTTCGCTGCAGCAGGCCACGACCACTTAGCCACCGGCGGTGGATGAAAAAACAATTGCATATGCCGAAGCATATGCCAGAGGGACTAACAGCGACGCGTAGAGAGACGAAATGCCACCGTTCATCCTTCAGTTAGTCCCTTTGAAAATAAGGACGAAACATTTCGACCATGAGATTTGCGCACGGCACGCATCGTTTTCAGTTACTCTCTCCCCAGACTAACCGCTGGTCGCGAGGACTAACTGCAGCGGTTACTCCGGTTTTCGTCCTTTGCGGCTTAGAGTGT
>JABSTT010003264.1:0-31670 GCA_013339685.2 Hyalomma asiaticum
CGAGGAAGAACGATCTTATAATTACCGGAATCAGTCGTTGACGATGATTGGAATCCTCGGCCAAGGGCCGATGCGCTGTTTCCAGCAGAGCTACGCCTGTGGTTGAATAATTATCGCTAAAAGACCTAAACAGGTATAATGTCTCGCGCGGAATCGCATTAACAAACGTAATGTTACGTTGAAAAATAGTAATACACCGCTACACGACGCAAAAATGGATTGTATAACGACGTCGAGGCATCATTTGAAAGAACACAGAGCTGCGTGCTTTGTAGCTTTGAACCCATTACGGAGGCACTGGTAATTATGGCGTAGTGGGTACTTCCCTACTTGGCAAAATGATAAGTTATGGCGCAGGAGATACCTGCCACTTCTACTTGCACTAGTTTCCTCAAGCGTTTAAAGTGGCCTCTAAGAAAGTAGCTCCTCCTGCTTACGCTGTCACTGTCCTGCAGTTCCGCGCAGGCCTGGCTCTAGCACAGCATATCCCCCTTAAACGCGAGATCCCAGCGTACGAATACAGTGTTTCTCACGCCTTTACATGACGATCGACTGGGCGATTTACGCGAAAGATTCACGGTTTACCGATGATTCCCTCCGGAGCTTCGCCCACTCATCATCATTCACCCCGTGGATATGCTGTGATTTGTATCCCTTAAACGGGCGAGGCTTAAGAAACAAAACAGAACAAATGGAGGCTGAAAACTAGCATACCTCATAAACTTTTGATTTTCTTGCTTTTTCCAAGACGTGGTTTCGATAGGAGGAAGACGCCATTCAATTCACTCGTTGCAAACACGTGCATTGGCATCCATAAACGAACGCTAGAGCAGGCAGCCGCCGTCTTGACGAAAACACGCCCACTCGTCGAAACTCCTGCAACATTCCCTGTTCGAAATTCTTTTTAGCGACCTGTTCATCGATTCAAGCCTCCGTCTTCCCCTGAGCTTCTGTCCTAGTTTTGTTACAAACACGTGACTCAAATCACGAAAGAAAAACGAGGTGCGGGTGCGACCATATACACGCACCAAAGCTTATCTTTTGACATCCAGACTGATTCTACTGGCATTTTCTAAGATTTCGAATCTGTTAGCCTATTCCACCGGAACATATTTATCATTGCGCTGTACCGCCCCAATCAAGGAAACCCAGAATTCTTTCTTCTGTTCATTCAGCCATGTTTAGAAAATGCGAATACAAATAAATGGCGTGTTATTGCACTTGGCAATTTCAAAATTGATGTTATGGTTAGATTTCCGAATCAAGCGGCCTTCCCTCGAATGAATCTACTGCATGGCTGTACCAATAAGATTGAGTCCCCAACATGAGTAAAGAAATGAACAGCAAAATAAAACATCTTTGCTACACGAACTGTGCGCGTTGCACGTTCACTGCAATCTAATTGCAGTGCTTCCACATGTTTACAGTCTACACGACTGAACGGCGAAGTTTTGCATATTCACAGCCAATGCAGGGCGCGATTAAAGGTGATGAAACACGAAATTTGTGGCTGGTGCGTTCTTTTTAAAAGTTTCTTATTCCTACACGAAGCATGACGCACACTTCTCCATAATCCTGGCAAATACCTTATTATCGCATTATTTATGGGAACAATTTTAGGTTGCTCGGCGCGCTGTTCAACTAAGTAGCAAAAGCCGTTAATGTATTCACAGGCTCCGGCTGTGGGGGCGCGCAAGGGTATCAGATACAAACAGTTCTGCTTCATGCATGCAGCCATTTTCTATGTACACTCTGTGGTAGTCCCAACCTTCTCACCTGGCATATTGTTGGAGGCGTACCAGAAAACCCGCCCTCTTGGTTCCCTTTGTTCTCTTCTCACCCTCTCCTGCTCGCCAGGAACCCCAGGGAGAGCACCAAAGAAGGCAAGATCATGGGTTTAAAATTGGCTATGGTGCTTTCGTCGCGGCCTACATAGAGTATTGCCTTTCGCAGTCTTGCAGAACCGGTCAAGTCAAGGAGAGAATTGGGGACAGCCCTGTAGCAGACAACAAAATCGAGGGGAAGAGTTCCGAAGAGATCACATTCCCCACTTCCCACAACAGCAAAGCTGCATGCACCTGTGTGGGCACACAATAGAAAGTGTCCTGGCCCCCAAGGCTCTGAATAATGCCCTCTCGTGTCCTATTGTGTTCTGCAGCTGTCCTTTTTTCCTGACACCTGTTGCGAAAAAAAGGCAGGTCCCACGTGCACTGAGCATCAAGGAAATGAGAAGCACGCATCAGGAACGCAAAATGGATCTGCGTTGTTGCCTGACTACACCGATTTTGGTAAAAATGTGGTTAACGAAACCGTCGCAAGAGCACCACGACTGTGACATGTAAACCATGCCGCTCATGTCATGATCCTAATGTTAAGACCTGTCATTTACACTCGTCTTGCACTCGTGTTATGCTCTAGAAATTTTCGCGTACATCGCATTAACGAAACGCGCGGCATGTAATTCATGCCGCTCATGACATGCATGTCACGGTTTCATGTTCTTAAAACGTGTCACCCATAGTCGTCATTCATTGTTGTCTCGCCATACCAATTTCGGCATAAATCAACTTAACGAAAGGGCCCGAACAACACCAAGACCGTGGCGCGTAAATCATGTCGTTCATGACATACGTCTCATGATTGTTAAGTTACGACGTGTCATTTATGTTCTTCATGCAGTGATGTTGTGCCATTCCAATTTTAGCATACATCCCAATAACGAAAAGTCAAGGACGGTACTACGAACGTCGCGCGTAAATCATGCCGCTCATGACATGCATGTCATGATTTTCATGTTATTACCTTGCAATAATATTTGCCATGCAGTCATGTTGTGGGATGCCAATTTTCGTATACATCCCATTAAATAAACAACCAGGAGAGCACGAAGTCGTTGGCGGTTAGATAGATAGATAGATAGATAGATAGATAGATAGATAGATAGATAGATAGATAGATAGATAGATAGATAGATAGATAGATAGATAGATAGATAGATAGATAGATAGATAGATAGATAGATAGATAGATAGATAGATAGATAGATAGATAGATAGATAGATAGATAGATAGATAGATAGATAGATAGATAGATACGCTCAAAGTCGCCGAAGTTCGCTAAAAAGTGTTTAGCATTTAATACAGATAAGAAATGTCAAGGATTCCACCGTGCAGTCGTTCACGGCTTAATGTAGAAAGCTGTAATATGGTATGCCGCAGCTAAAACATTAGCTGTACTTCCGTTACAGTGATGTGGGGTTCCTCAGTCGCGTTTGTGATGGGTCTCGATCGCTATAACCGGCATTTAGGCAATATTTGGAAGCGAGCTAAGATATGGTACAAACTATTGATGTGCCGAACGATTCACCGCGACTGCTTTTGCACGCAGCAGGCTTTTCATAGCCTCAAAATTTTGTGTTTCTACATCTTTGAGCGATTAGAAGTATGGAATAATCTGTTGTGCGCGGAACTGACCTTATAGAAGAGTGTTACTGCGCTGGCGTATTAACAAATCTATTTTGAAAGCGAACAACTTCGTCTATACAGACTAGTACAAGGGACCATTCACTCCATTCAGCACCCATCCGTGTCTTTCCTTCCTTTCGTTTCTGCCTTTTACTTGACAGCTCCCAGAACTCGCTACCGGGTGGCACACTCACTAGAAAATATTTGACAAGATTTTGTGGTGTTCATGCACCTTCGCTGGAAAGTGCTCGCACGTACATTGAGGCGTGAACAGCTGGTAGATTTCCTGGGATAGTTTCTCTGAACCACTGATTTGTTCCGGGTTCCCTATGAAAAGAATGGACGGGGGCGATGGTAAGGGGATCAGAGCTGTGTTCCAAGGACAGCCTTGGAATGTGCTATGCCTTTTCCGATCTTTCAAACCTCCTTATTTTTCATGCAAGGAAGGCAGGAGAAGGCGGAGTAGGAGGGGCGTGGTACATCCTTTCCATCACACGGTGGGGTTATATATAAAGAAGACGACATTTCCGACCTGCCACTGGATTCGTGGCTTTTCAAGCAGCCGTACCTGCACGTTCGGTAGCCAGAAAAAGTACGCTGTTTGACGACGGATGCTCGGCGCATGTACGCGGCTTTGTGCAGACGCAGAGATTGGCCGACGCGTCGACCCGTCTCCCGTCTGACGGCGAAGTTCTTCCTTCACTACGTCCTTACCAGTGGCCTCACCAAAGAGGACGAGCTCGTCACTCTCGCCATTCGAGCCATGGAGGGCTAGGCCGATGCCTTCCAGAATTACGACCCAAAGGACCAGGACAAGATCTCCTGCAACGTCTTCCATCAAGCGCTGGCTTCTCTCGGATACAACATGAGCGAGGACGACGTGGAGTGTTTACTTGCGATCAGCGAATGGCTTGGGTGGGTGGCGTTTGACAGCTTTATCAAATCCTGCGCTATAACAGTGAAGTGCAACTGTTGAAGGAGACACCATGACGCTTTTGTGACGTGAAGAACCCAACAACCCTTTTAAGGGCTACCCAACCGATGCCTTGACAGTGAGAGTCGCAGGCTTTTGCGTTACTTCGCCGCCGTGTCCCCTCATTTTTTCTTTATTCCAATTCTCGTCCTTGGCAATAATCAGGTGAGTGAACACGGCAAAATGTAGGTGGTTGCTATGTTATAGGCTCTACAATTTCGCACGAACTTGAGGCGTAATTGGTGCTATTTTTAGCACTTTCCTGAACGTATAGGAATTTATCATGCCTAACAGATCGCCTAATTCTTTTCTCAATCGCAAAAAACACCCCATTGAAAATGCTTCCACCGAAATGTTGTTTTCCTTGAATGGCATGACATATTTAACATTGCTATGCATCTAATTCTAGCTTATTACTTTAACTTGTTTTATATTCAAAGTGGACGTTGATATGAAAGTTTATATCATTTCATCTTTGCCTTGAAATCAGCAAAATTAAGAGATATGTATAAACACAAAATATGTGTGTGTGAGGGCACCAAACCACAATTTTTTTTCTGTATTCTGAAATATACAAATTGTTCTTACTTCCCTTCGCTATCGAACCAGTGGGGGCCAATCTTGTTTGCCATGCTTTGAATATTTCGTGTCCCGTAGAACTAGCGGCCTTAAACCTGTACCCCTCAGCATCGTGTTGACGCGAAAGCATGAAACAATAACAGATTTTGCCACGTGGAGCAGAAAAGCTTTGTTTTATTTACACCATTGCATTTTCGTAGCAGCTCTCTCAGTTCCTTGTTTTCTGTCCTTAACACATGCTTGTCTGGCGTGAACACAATTCCATTAAGGAGTGAGCACAAAATATGTAATTATGCATATTCGGCTTCAAATATTTTCTGCTCATGAATTCAAGGACTCGAATGATTTTTGAGATTGGGGGGGGGGGGGGGGGAGGAGCGCAAGTATTGTCGTCTGTGTATGTGGTGTTTGTTCTTTTTCTCAATATTTGTCGATTCTTATTTCTCTAAAGTAAATATTATATATAATTACTCAGATTTTTATTAACATAAGCTAATAGTGTTTTAGTTGATTTTCGCCGTACTAAATTTTACATAGTTACATCCTGATTATCTTGCAGTTGTACACGGTATAATAATTGTTGTAAATCTGGAAGTACTGAAAACTTGCGCGGATCGCGCTATCCGCGTGCGTGGTTTCGTGGTCCACGTGCTTGGAAAGCACTGGACCACACAAGCACCCGCTTTAGTATTCTTGTTAAACATTTGATTTCACAGTAAACGGTCCGATGTGTGGGGGCCCTTGCACCCACCGATCAAATGTTAGGGGAAGGAGGGCGACTGCCCTCCTCCCCCTCCTCCCTCCTCGAGATGACATTTGGTCAAAACGTGGTCTTACAGAAATTTCTGGGTCTGATGGGCAGCCTTTTCGCTGTTCCTGCAAGTGAATCCAGCTGCTTCCGTACGCGATGTCCACAACGTGAACATTCAGTTTTCATCATTGCACGCTTCATCAATGCAATATTTTGTGTGTGCCAAATACCTTACTTGGTTTGTCCATGCCTATGATTACAACGTCATATTAGAGGAGTACTGACACGAATTTTTGATATTCTCGTAATGTTGCTTTAAATAAAAGCACTGGTGTGGAGAACAAGAAAAAGACTGGTGGTGCCCCGCAACGAATATATTTTTAGTACGGCTTCTTTAAAAGCCAACTTTTGATTTCGAGGGGGCGGTTTCCTATAGTGACGTGTCAATACAGTTGTACGTAGGTCTAAGCCATGTAGTGACAGCATTTCCTGATAGCGTCCCTGCAGCTTTGCCGGTTACACGTGGGCTACGCAAACAATAATGCGATTTCGGCAATTGTTAAAAGACTGTGTTCATACGTCATCGCGCTGTCCGTTGCGCTGGGGTTGGCTTGCAGTGCTGGGCGATGAAAACTTTAAAATCAAAGTAAAATACTCTAGACGCGTTGCCTGGCTTCGGTGTGTGGAGAGCATAAACAATGTACGACTAGACAAAGAAAATTGTATATTTTGCGCCGGCGCGAAATCGTGTCTTTACTTTTTTAGGGGGCAAACTGAACATTTTTATGACTTTCGGAGCACACGTTTCGGAGCACACGCAATCCTCAAGAGGTCTCAATCTCTCTGTAAAAGCAACATCTTTTCTGGTTGTATCATGCTGAAACTGTGTATTGGCCCAAAAAACGCTTTTTGAGGCACATTTATTAGCCATCTCGCACGATGACCTGATGATCTCGGTAAGGAACAAGAAAAAATCAAGTGGTCTTGAAGATCAACAAGCGTCGCTCCGCACTTCGCTGCTCCGACATGGGGACCAGGCTTTGCGCTGTTTATTTGTTTAAAAATATCCTACTAAGCTTACGTTCTTTAGTCCTGAAATAAGAAAAAAAATGTATTGTTTGCTTCAGAAGTTCCGTGCAGCACTGCGGAAGCTACGGACCTATGCGGCCAATCAGGAGGGCACGAATGAGCTTGGCAGGGCAAATTTTTTGAGAGTTCGAGTTTGAGTCATATATATATATATATATATATATATATATATATATATATATATATATATATATATATATATATATGACAGATTTATCAACTGGGTGGCCGCCAGTTTATAACAGATTTGACGATGCGCCTCTAAGAACGATGGTTTATTACATCAACGTTTCGGTCAGAGCCCGAGTTTTTTCATGACATGTTAACCACAAGCCATTATGGCCTTATATCATCACCATAACACGGCACACCAGTGGCTCCAGCGAGCGACGGATAATTATTTGTGGCCTAAACTAATTTTCGCGTAAAATTGTCAGGAAAGTACTCCCCAGACCAAGTTGATTTCCGAGCCAATGTAGAAGACTACATTTGGAGTCTGAGTGCTCAGTTTTGTTACCGCACGAGCAGTAGGTTTTTTGTTATAATGGTCTGAAATACGCTGTAGCGGCGGACATGGTCCTAGTTGAGCATACTTTACCGGAATACCCCTAAAGCACTGGTCGTGAGCTTGCGCACTTGATCAGAATTCATGGCCAAATGCGCATCCCTAACCTCAAGTAACTTGAGAGCACTTAGAAGAAAACTGCTAACGTGGTATTGCCATGTTACTCCCTTTCACTTATAATTGATCTGAACAGAATATGTATTTTATGTTTTTTGCACTAAAAAAACACAGCTAAAGAGTCCTATACACAATTCGAGATACAGTTGGCCAATTTATCCCAAGCAATTTCTTCAAATAGTTTAATCGCATTTCCTTTTGCTTTCGTTAGGCGTACTTTCAGGAGAATTTTTGCTGATAACTACATTACCTTCTCATTAAACATGCTATGTTTCAAGACCAATGTTTGGAAAAAAAGCTCTGGCCGCTCAGGCAGTTTGTTCGGGCTTCGCACATGATGGTGTTGTACCTTCCAAAGGTTTCGCACCACCTGTTTGTCGCACAGCTTCATATTCGTGGAACACAGCATCCCGACCACTACACCATCTCCGAATGGAAGAATAGCCTTGAACTTTGGCGAAACATTCGGTTTGAAGGTACCTGTGTGTACCTCGCGAGCACGCTTGGCCAGTACAATGCAGATGCTATGAAGCCTTACTGATCCCTCAAAGAACAAAAGCATACAACGGCAAGCCACGTGCAGCAAGTGCTTGCCCCGAACTGGGTCACCTAGGCTTTCGCACACCCTACAGTGCGAAGGTAACCGCCATGCCAGACCGGACAGGTGCAGGCGCACAAAATGAAGCAATACCAACTCGACCCATCCATAACCCACCATGGGATCTCCGATGTCTAGAAGAGGGTCCCGTGCAAACAAAAAAGGGCGATGGAAGGGGGGACGGCGGGGGGGATTCATGTTGCAGGTGTTAGTGTGACTAATAGAACTGGACAGAAAGTGAGTTTGACATGCTGCTAAGGTGTTGACTAAAATGTTTAACGAAGTTTTTCCGTCCAGCTGGATGGGAAATCCGTACCTGGAAAGGCTATTTCTGAAGAAGCATTTGTGCCCAAACAGGCCAAATGCCTTAACCGTCTAATGTAACCGTCGTAAAAACCCCACCAAACATAATTGACGCAAGGGTTCCCTTCGAAACATTCATGCATGTAGGCTGGATGTGTCGAACTTGTAGATGAGACACGATTCAACGTATTTTGCCCTCCCTCGGAAAGTGAAAGTTTGCCTGAAGAATATAAAGTTTGATTTCGTCAAAGTTATGACCTGCCATATTAAAATGCTTTGCCGCCGTCCTCGCCAGGTTATTCGTGGTGTCTGCACGTTGCTCATATAACTATCATAACTTGGTTGACGTTGACCATTTTCGCCAATGTGTCTTTTCTGACAGAATGAACCATATCAATATGAAATATAACGTTTGATAATCCAAGAACACAGCTACTTCGAGGCGTGCCGCCACATTTGGACTGCATGTCAACGCGCCGAGCGCCGAGCCACCACACGCAGGTTCCTGAAGGTTATTGCCACAGAGCTATAATGCGGTTGTCGCTGAGCACACGCGTCTTGAACTCGGCGCACTCTAACAAACGAATTAACACAAAAATTTCTGCATCTATCCATTATTGTTGCCACGCTCGCAATATATTGGCGACAAATAAAGTTCAAAGAGGGAACTATTTCAAGCATTGTGGACGTATACAGAGGCGGGCCGTAACAAAGAGGGTGTAGCGGCTTCACTGCAGTTTTCAGTTGTATCCCACTATAGTATTGCTAAGCTTTTAGGGAGAATAATATTTATTTGGAAGCTCATTCGAATATTTTTATCAACGCTTGCAGGTGATTGGTCGGCGCTTTAGTGTTTCTTTTTTCTAGTGCTCGTGACCCACTTGGTTTACCCGCGTCATTGTATGCCTTGTCAACGAGTCGCACAGGTAATTTCTTTCAGCTAAGGTTGGCTTTACATTACTGAAATGGTAAACATAATCGGCGCTATTAAATAAAGAGCTCTCTCTCTCTCTCTCTCTATTCCTACAAATCCTTATGCGCCTTACCTGCCCTAGAAATTTTCCATACTTGCAGTTATTATAATCGAGGCATTTTAGGCTATGCGTTCGCTTTCTGTGAAGTGCCATCATTAGTTTTCTTTTTTCCGATGGATACATTCGTGTCAGAGAAATAAATTTTACTAGAACAGTGGAGCCTGGAAAATTTAATGCTAGGATGAAAATTGTCAAAACGGTCGATAAATGTGCTTAGTGTACTTATACCTTATTCTTTAAATAATAAAGATACATCTATGTAACAAAGATAGGAGCCAGATTTCGGCCACTACGACTCTAAATGCTGTGCATGTAATTTCTCCCATGATTATTTTGGCGTAGTTCGGCGGAAAGGAGGTTTCCATGCTGGTGCCAAAAATTCGTAGTTAGTTGGTCGACTCAAATTCAAAGCAAAATAAGTGTAAGGGCTGAATTCAGTAATCGTCTTTAAACTTCAGCCACGTGATTTCGTTTGCTGCCCTAATTACCTTTCACAGCGCTCTCAAAGGCAATGCAGCACAGCTGAAAGGAGGAAAGTGTCGAACCTGGAAAGCTTCAAGGGTTCGACGCGTTTCCTCCGCATTACCGGAACCTCAAGAAATGCTTTCTATGGTCCCTCATTTTCCACTCGCCCCCACTTTTTTCTTTTCGCCGTCCTTCCCAAACCCCTTTCTCCCTCGTCGACCATGGCAAAGGGAGGCAAATGCCCTCATTGGACTTCTTTTTGCTATGCCCCCCTCGTTGCCTTGTCCCCCTCATAGCTTTTTCCCTTGCCCATCATTGCCCGCCTACGAATCAGCACCCACTGAGCATGAGCCACTCATCCCTGATACCCTCACTCAAAGAATGATGCGGCTGCATAAAAACCCGAACCTTCCAACACAGATCTAGCGCTTCTATACTGTTCTGTGGCTATCGAATACCACGTCAACCCACCACTAGCTTCAACGAGGCGAAGGTATAGCCGCAGCAACGAGGACATCCCTGTTCAGACGGCATGGAGACGCTTCGAGGAATTCCGCTTCGATATGGAGAACCATGGACGTGAGCCAAGATATCCTCACCCACCTACGTGTTCTCTCATGCCGCCTCCCGGGAAATCGACCTCTTACGTGGTTGACGGATTCAACTCTCCAAACTAGGACAGAGTGCGCGTCACACTCGTCCGTAAGGTACCCGAGGTGTTCATCTGCAACAACTTTCACGTGATACACGCCAGGTATTCACGGACATCTTGTGGGCACATCTTGTGCGGGCCATGCCTAGACCGCGCTTAGGACACGTGGAAGCAGCGGCGGCATTCGTATGAAGATTCTAGTGATGAAGACACGTCTACCGACGAAGGCGCGTGCAGCGGCGAACACACGTCCAGCTACGAAGACTTTTCCAACGACAAAGTCTTGTCCAGCATTGAAGACTTGCCCAGGGTCGAAGGCATGTCCAGGGCCAAAGACACGCCCAGGAAGGAAGCCTCATCCAGTGCCGAAGACATATCCAGCGCCGAAGACGCGTCCAGTGCCGAAAACGCGTCCTGGGCCGATGGCTTTGCCCATATCTGCCCCATAGATAGTCACCCCTTCGACAATGAGGACGAGATGCCGACGTTCCAATGTGAGACCGTGCTAAAGAAGGTAATTCTTTGCCCCAACTCGAAGTTCGGATGCTAGGTTCCAGGTGAACTGCGCCAAATTGACCGCCACTGGTGATGCCACTGCCGTTACGCGTATCGAATCCCGTCCAGCGAGCAAGAAGAGCCTGCCTAAGATGTCTCCGATTCTTCCGGCTCATCGACGGTTCGCCATGGACAGGTCGTGACTGCAAAGCATCGCCTTTTTGAATAACTTTCTAAACCTAAGTTAATGAGCAAACAGACAATGAAGCCTAGGAAAGCATAGGGGAAGTTACTTGTGGTATTTTAATTGTGGAGAAAGTAGAAAGGAATTAAAGTGGACGAAAAGACAAACCTGCCTTCGGTGGGACCCGAACCCACGACCTTCGGATGTCGCGTCCGATGCGCGTCCGATGTCGCGTCCGAAGTCTTACGTGCCAAAACCAGCTATTATTATGGGAGACGCCGTAGTGGGGATCTCCGGAAACTTCGACCACCTGGGGTGTTCTTTAACGTGCACTGACATCGCACAGCACACGGGCCTCGACATTTCGCCTCCACCGAAATGCAGCCGCCCCGGCCGGGATTCGATCCCGCGACGTTCCCCTGGCTCGTAGTTCTCCCTGTCCACTTCAGTGATCCACTGGCGGCAAAGCTCAGCGGTTTTCGTCATGGTTAGAAATCTGTACGGACTGAAAAGACCTCACCTGGGGGGGGGGGGGGGGGCTCCCGTGCTGCGTAATGCTCGCCGCAGACAGCATTTTAGCGAAGCCCTTCCTCAAGCACCTGTTGTTTTGGAATCTATAAATGACGCAGTAGAAACCGGACATTTTTATGTAAGCAGAATTAGCAGAATCGGGTACTTTTCTTCGAGTCTCACAGCTGATGCTTGCCATGTTTACTTGCCCAAGGTACATGTCTTACGCGCCGTTGTAACTCGCCTCCGTCGACAGCTCGCATGCTCTCGAAACCGGTTAGGCGTAATTTGGTCTACATGCACAAGTAAAACTCGATCTTCTTTGATGGAAATGGTCACATCCCGTGTTTGATTTTGCTCGGCTAAGGATAGGCCACTAATTTGTGCAGCCCACGTCGGGAGCATGGCAAAGCGTCCGTGGAGGTAGGGGAAAGTGACTGAATGATGTACTAGAAAGGAGAGAAAAGCCGTAGTGGAGGACTCTGGAAATATCTGACCACCTGGAGTTCTTTAACGCGCACTCACAACGCACAGTACGGAGACCTCTGACATTCACGCCTCCGTCGAAAATGCTGCCGCCGCGGCCGGGATCAAATCCGCGTCTCTTTGGCGTGGCAGCCGAGTGTGGTGCTTCTAACTTAAAGACCATTTTGAATATGCTTCCAAGTCTTACATCTGGAACGGGAGCAAGTTATTACACGGGCGGTACGCTGAAGGTTTACTTTTGGCATGTACTAGGAGGTCCTTAATGTTTCTGTTCGGCCCGTATCCTCGGTATTTCGGGAACCGCTTTTCTGAATTTGATACGCACAACTTGGAGCGCTAAGACACGGGAACAAGAAGAAGACACACAGGACAGGCGCTTCCTCTTCTTGTCCCCGTCTTTTAGCGCTCCAAGTTGTCCGCAAAAAGTATGATCCAACTAGCCCAAAAACGCGTGCTCTTAAGCTTTCCTGAAGCACTCATTGCTTGTTATAGCACAACATTATTTTGGGAACAACAAAAGTTCAATGAACGAACTTTCTGATGGCTGCTTATAGGGGAATGGGAGGCCCTCCACTTGCAGACATTAGTTGTATCCGACTATAGTACTGGATAGTGCTTATGGCGAATATAATTTATCTTTCGAAGTGCATTGGAATATTTTGTTATGTACGCTGGGTCGCCGCTTTAGGGAATTTTTTTCTAATTCTCGTGTCCCGATTAGTTCATCCGCGTCGTTTTATGCCTTGTTAAGCACGTCTTGCGGGGGATTTCTTTCAGCTAAAGCTGACTTTAGATTACCGAAGTGGTAATCATAATCGGCTCCATTCCTACAAATCCTTCTTGTGCGCCTTGCCTGTCCTAAACATGCTCCATCTTTGCAGTGTCGCGGATTATCAGTATTATAATCGAGGTATGGTTCGCTTTGTGTAAAGTGTCGTCCTTAGTTTTCCTTTTTTCGATAGATACAGTCGTGTCAAAGAAATCAATTTTACTAGAACAGTGAAGCATGGAAAATTTATTTCTAGGATGAAAATTGTTAAAGGGGCCCTGAAACCATATTTTACTCGCTGAGTTTTGCATCGAAACGGGTTCGTTATATTGTTCTGAGGTAAATACAAAAAGAATTTTCGAGATCGATGCAGGCAAACGCAAGTTATTCAACTTACAAATTCAAAATAAAAGCAGACGACAGACATCGGCATCCCAAGGCGTGCATGCTGCTTCCAATCAAAGCGCGGCTTACATCTTGCAGAACCGGAACCGTGCTGCCCTCTGTGGCCTCCCTACCACAACCACCACGTGAGCCGCACAGCGATCCTTGTGTCAGTTACAAGCAAAATGAAGTTGTAATGCCCAAATTTGTACCTTTAGCAAGCATAAAACACGTTCTGAATTTGGAATTTCTTATATTCGGTGCATTATCGATATGTGCGATGTATATTTTTATTCCCTACTGTTCCCGGCCAATCAGAACCTGCAGCAATGCAGCATGGTGATGTCATATCCGCTCGGAGAAACTGTTGATGTATGGCGCTGCAGTCAGCGCGGAAACCGATTTCAGGTACAAATTAAAATATAATACGGTTCAATTTCGCCGATTTCACTGGTGTTTCGGTCATCGTCAAGTCCCACACAAAGCAAATGTGCAATAAAATCAATGTGCGTAAAATGCGTTTCAGGGCCCCTTTAAGATACGTCCATGTAACGAAGATAGGTGCCAGACTTCAGCCGCAACGATTCCAAAAGCTGTGCTTTTAATTTTGTCCTTGAATACTTTGGCGTCGGTCGGCGCAAAACAAGTTTCAATGGTGGTGCCCAAAATTTGTAGTTTGTTGGTCGAGTCGAATTCAAAGTAAATAACTGTAAGGGCTAAATTCTTGTCCTTGACAGCCAGCCTGCTCGGGATATGCAGCGTCGAAGGTAATGATGTCAAAAACGCAGGGTGGCGCGCATTGGTATAGTGTATGAAATTTTGAATACATATTCAAGAAGACTAAGTGAGTTGGAAATCCCGGGCTTGGCATGTATTATTGAAGTACCAAGAACATATAATAAAAAAAGATCTGTTTGTAAAGATCTGTAGACACTCAAGTTCACCAATTCAGAGCACTGCTATAACTACACATTAAACAAAAATAACCAGGAACGGGAGTAAACAGCTTGTCCTCTAGCGCACAACCTTTTCTCGGTTTTTTTACTACGTAACAGTCAAGGTAAAAATGTACTCTCAGGCTAACCGAGTTTTTGAACGTAGAAACGGCCGTAATTATTTACCCCGCTGGAGGTTTTCAGCGAGTCTATGCGGAGTAATTTTTTACTGCCTAAACAATGTTTTCTCGGCTTTTTTTAGAGTTATTTTCAAAGCTCATTCGAGGTTTGCTGTGGCTGCGTAAACACTAGGCTTACTCGAAATGCAGACATCACTCAATTTATTGAGCAGTAAACGAGGGCTCAACCTTCGAACTTGTAACATTGGAAGCACGTTTTCACTCGCTGAGAGCGCAAAAAACACAGGCACAAGCGCGGGAGCAGAGATACTCGAAAGTGCGTTTTCACTTGGCCGCCGTCCAACCAAGACCGGCGCTAGGACAGCCAGCATCGCTCGAACTCAGCACAAAACCACGCCGCACTGGTAACTCTCGGGGTAGTTCGCCGTGCCATTGTCGTACTGGTTGACGATGCGGTCAGTTAGGAACGTTTGCGACCGTAGTTCCGTGCTTTCTCAAACTCGGCGGTGCCTTCGAAACGACAGTCACTAGGCATAGCTGCCGGAGATGTGACGGTATCACGTTCTGGTTGACGGACGCCGGCGTACGCGTATCGGCGCGTGCGCTGATACGCTGATCACACTCACGCCGTTCACACTTACGCCCCGAGACGTCGCGTCCCCTCTTCCGCGACCGACGCTTTTGACGAACAGTTGCTTGCAAACGCGTACCATGTGGCTAGGCCTAAATAGTCATTCGAGGGCTATCATGACGTGACGTGGTACGTAGTTTTTGATCACGTGGCTTTAAACTCTAGACTGGGGTTTTTTTATCACGTGACACAAAACCCCCTACGTAGTAAAATAGGGCAATAACGTCCTTTTACTACCTTTCAAACAGGTGGTAGTAAAACTATGTCATATGCTCCTTTTACCTCTACAAGACGTAGTAATTTTGAAAACAAGGGAGTTTTTAAGGCTCATGAGCCGCAAGAACCCAAATATCGGGCAACTTTTGCTTACAGTGTGGTAACGCATGATGTAGCATTTGTTTTCCCTAATTTGTTCTACAATGTGGAACATACCAGGTTTCTTTGTGACGTGTACTGAACGTGCTTGAATTTAATGTGAGCCTTGACAGATGCTCTAGAAAACCCATGTTATTCTTTCTTTCCATTAAAACCGTTTTTGCAAAATTGTATTGTACACTGCTTTTATTGGTATGATATTTAACTGGTCAAAAATAGGATCCGTGTGTGCATCGAATGGAGCATTTAAATTCGTTCAAACGGCTTTCTTTTGCAAAAGGAATAAAATGTATTATAATTGAGGTTGTGTTGCTCCATACGAGATGACAATTGATATGCGATAGAAAAAGAGGATTATAAATTAAGAGCTTCACTTTTAATGGCAACAAGAGGCGTACTCTTACTAGTATACCTGTGACTCGAGCAAGCTTATTGGCAATAGTGTTGACATGTTCATTCCATCACATGTTTTCCTGAAAAATGACCCCTAAACTTTTGACTGAAGATACTACTTCTATCACGGAAGTTCCTATCTGGAGACATCCATGAACTACTTGTTATTTATTCTTTGGTTGAAAAAGCACGCCTTTTGTTTTGTAGCATTAATAGTTAGTGAGTTTGATAAACTTCATTTATTTATTTGTTCTAGAGTGTCATTGGCAGTGTTGATGAGTTCTGCAACGTTTCTAGAAGTCATAAATAAACTGGTGTCGTCCGCATAAATAACAAATCGCGCCGTAGTCTTAATATTCGCTAAAATCATTTATATAAATGTTGAACAATAGTGGTCCAAGTATGCTCCCTTGCGAAACCCCAGCACGTAATGGTAAGTTTTTTGAATAGCGATTGCCTTGAACAAGAGTTTGATACCTATACTGCAGATAACTTCCCTATTACCCGTTCACTATTACCCCTTCCATTTACAACTGCGATTCAAAACACCTCCGAATTTTTGTGGATTAAACGGAAAATCTCCCGCCAGTCACAGCATTCGTCCTAGATACTCTTCACGTCACGTATACATCTGCAGCATAAGTGAGGGGTATCATTCACAAAAAAATAACAAACACGTAGGCGTCTCCTTTCAAGCGGTCCCGCTATCTATAGATTTGCCAGGGTTGTGAATGCTACATTCACAGCTCAGTTATATTTACTGGTCACGCAAAACATGCACACGTGCGAAAACTACGTTATCCTTGAGCACAAAAATGTGCTCAAGGACAACGTACCTTGATCTGAATGCTCCTTCAAATGGCAACTCCAATCCTCCCGCACATGAGAACACTGCATGTATTGCAGTGTCCACGCTACAAAATTAGGCGACCGGCGTTCAAAAGTTATTCCCCTTCGATTAGGTACTGGATCTTGTGCGTGGCAGTGTGTGTAATTTTGAAGAAAAAGCTGCTTTCTGAAAGGCAGAGGCATTCCACGGCCAGTGACAATAAACTTAGCAAACAGGAATACACTGGGCAAGCGACGAGAAATTGAGACCCAGGCCGGCGTACCACTTCATGGAAGCGCAGTGGACAACTCCTATACTCCTTTGGTCCGCCATCGTGCGTCGCCCCGCGCGCCACCTATAGTCCGTGTGCATCGCCAATGGCGCAACAACACAGCAAAATTCATGCATACTTCCCATTTTAAACAAAAAGTGAAAGCTTTATAGCAGACAAAACAGTTGCTGAAAGCCTAGAACAAGAGTTTGATACCTATACTGCAGATAACTTCACTATTATCCCTTCACTATTACCCCGTCCATTTACATACCTTAGTGGGTCCCACACGCTTCGCCCACATACTTGTATTCCACAAGACTGCTCTGTACCACCCTTTATTTCTCTCTCGCCCCTTTCTTCCTTTTCCCTGTACCTACCAAATTCCTTTCCCACTCGGCAGCCATGACAAAAGACGGCGATAATGCCCCCCTCGTAGTTTTGCGCCTCCCCCCCACCCCGCCTCTTGCCATGTCCCCCTCGTTTCTTTTTTGCTTTCCCATAATCGCCCCGCCCTCGAACCTGCAGCCAATGAGCGAAGGGCGCTTGAATGCCACAGCCCCAGGTGCCACCACCGAGAAAATGCTCTAGCTGTATAAAAACCCGAACCTGCTAGCACAGATCCTCATATTGCTCCTGCTCTCCTGACTATACAAGACGACGTCAACCCACCATGAGCTTCACGGAGGCAGGATCCAAGCGTAGGCACGACGAGATCGCTGTTCAGGCCGCATGCAGTCGCTTCAAGGACGACGTCGAGAAATCCATTGAAGCCGCCAGCGAGCTAAGCGACATGGTTACTCCCTGAGTGGCGTGCTCTCGTCGCCTCGCGGCCATTCGACACTTACCTGCTTCGCGGATTCAACTCCACATGCTTGGACTTGGTCCACACGTCACATTCCCGCAGCAAGTGCCCGAGGTGCACAACTGCCGCGTGATCCACGCCAGGTCAGCGCGCCTGTCCTGTGGGCACACCTTGTGCGAGCCGTGCCTAGACACTGCGTCCCGCCTGAGGATGGAGCTGGGTTCTCCGGTAAAGAGTCCAGCGACGAAGGCGCGTTTTGCACCTGCCCCATACACGGTGGCCACTTCGTTCATGACTTCGCGATGACATCGTTCACCGGCGAAGCATTATACAAGGAGCTGGTCTTTGTCCCAACTCGGTGTTCGGGTTTCAAGGTGAGCTGCGCTGCCTCCAACACCACTGCCAGTGGAACTGTCGTTCTGTCGGCGGAGGCTCCTCCGGCAGGCAAGAAGCGTCTCTTTAAAGACAACCCCTCCGATTGCTCCGGCGCACCGAAATCATCGACGACGGTTCGCCAAAGAAAAGTGAAGACGGCAAAGCGGCACCTTGAGTGTAACTTCGGAACGTGAGAAACACTGCAGTATTCTATCCACTACTGCTGTACATAAAGGGCAATAAAGAACCATCCTATTGGCCCTTGCTATTCCGTTATCAATTGCATGCGTGGCGTGTGATCGACCATGTTGGCCTGAACACGCTCACGATATTAGAGATCTATTCAGTATCGCAGGGTACGACGGTGCTCGACGTGTTCGTTTCAGATCGAATATAGACTGGAAAAGGTGAGTGAGACAAATGTGTAATATACCCGCTGGGTAATCACCTACGTTCCGCGGCTTAAGCTTTCGCAGTATGTGCAGTTCATGTGTTCAGTATTGTGGTGAAGCTTACTAAAGTGGACCAGTAACATCTCTCGGAACGATGGGTTTCTTGTTTTTTTAGTAAGTGATTCATTTTACACAGCATCGAGAAAGATACAAGTGACTTTTTTTTGGCAGTAGGGCCGCGCCTTCTTCAGCGACCTTTTGTCAATTAATTGCTTTCGAGGCATGCATTATCTAATATCGTTTGGGTTGCAGTTGCGATGTCAGTAGCTTCATAGAATAGCCGATATTTTGGTGTAATTTATTGCCTTGGCCTATTCTGATAACGCTTTATATTTCGACTACGCAGAAAGCCTAAACGGCCTAACATGAAGATAAGTGACGAAACAGCTTGTAATTGCGCCATTTAGATCCTCCAAGGCAACTTCACTATGTGTTGTGGACGTTTCACTACCTGGGAAGTAGAAGTCGTAAATACAGTCGTTACTATTAAATGTCCCAGGCCGTGTAGTCGAAGTTGCGCTACATGCGTACCTGACGGGTAAGTAAATGCTACTATGTCTTATGAGAGTAGCATATTATGCTCTAACTGTTACGGCGTTATGCAGAATTCAGAAAACTCCAATATATTAACATATTAGAAGAAGTGGCGTAGAACGTTGTTCAAACGTATACGGAAATAGTAAACTATAGAAATAAGGATGGAAATCATCAATTACTTCTCTCAATGCAGGTCTACTCTGCGGCACAGCGTATGCACCCTAAGGTGCTGCCACAAACATAGCGTTAACACAGCTATTAAAGTACATGTCTCTTTGTAGAAGCATTGGTCTCCTTTGTGTGGTGGCGCGTGCGGCCGTTTCTGATTCCACCATGTTTACACACTGTCACTTAGCGTGTCGATGGGTAGCGTGTTTATAGGTTTATCATACGGGCGTTGTTAGCGATCATTATTTAGTGCAGCACGATGTAGTTAGTGCGCACGAACCCTTATCACTGGACAGGGCATGCTGCTTCATTTTTATTGGATCTTATTATTTTGTATGGAATCGATATGATATGGTGACGGAAACAGCAAAGGTAAACCGAATCGGCAAATATATATTAGCGATTAAAATATCGATATGGTAGCAAACTTACTACCTCTTGTTACTACAATTACCTGGTGCTATAGCAACTCCAGGCAGCACATGGCATGTCATGTAACACTGCTACTTTTCGTCTACTCCATGCACTTATGTACTGCTACTTACGCACAGTGCATATTGCGAGAAGCATTCTTTACGTCAAAGTTATTAGATAGTCCTGCCCCTTTTGTATTCGTTTTTTTTTTCAAAGAATGCAGTGCATGACCAACTTTGCAATATATCGCGGCAAGACTAACCGCACAAATCTCCAGCCCTAAGTGTAGTTCTTTGTAGCATGACAAGCGTCAATGCCCTCGGCGGTAAAGTGGACATGACAATCAACTTGTATAAAGTATAGTATAAAGAGGGGGGGCGGTTATGAAGGAAGAGGGGCGTCTTCACTGTAGATTTGAATTGTATCCCAATATAGAATTGGATAGCGTTTAAGAATAATATTTATTTGGAAGCTCATTGGAATACTTTTATCAACACTTGCAGCTGATTGTCCGGCGCTTTAGTGTTTATTGTAGCGCTCGTGTCCCACTTGGTTTAAACGCGTCATTGTATGCCTTGTCAACGAGTCGCACAGGTAATTTCTTTCAGCGAAGATTGGCTTTACATAACTCAACTGGTAAACATAATCAGCGATAATCCTAGAAGTCCTTGTCATGCGCCTAGCCTGCCCTACAAAGACTATTTGTGCTGTTATTATAATGGATGTGCTTCAGGCTATCCGTTCGATTTGTGTAAAGTGTCGTCTTTAGTTTTCCTTTTTCCTGTCGATACAGTCGTGTCAAGGAAATCAATTTTTCTGTAGCGGTGGAGCATAGAAAATTTAATGCTAGGATGAAAATGGCCGATAAATGTGCTTAGTGAACTTATTATTCTATAAATAATAAAGATACGTCTATGTAACAAAGATGAGAGCCAGATTTCAGGCGCAACGATGCTAAACGCTGTGCTTTTAATTTCTCTCAAATATTTTGGCGTACGTCGGCGCGATAGAAGTTTCCGTTCTGGTGCCAAAAATTCGTAGTTAAGTGGTCGAGTCGAATTCAAAGTAAATAAGTGCAAGCGCTAAATTCAGTAATGGTCTGTAAACTTCAGCCGCGTGAGTGAGTTTGCTGCCCTAATTACCTTTCAAAGCGCTCTCAAAGGCAATGCAGCACAGCCGAAAGCAGGAAAGTGTCGAACCTGGAAAGCTTCACGGGTTCGACGCGTTTCCTCCACATTGCCGGAACATCAAGAACTGATTTCTAGGTTCCCTCATTTTCCACTCGCGCCCACTTGCTTCTTTTCCCCGTCCTTCCCAAACCCCCTTCTCCCTCGTCGACCATGACAAAAGAGAGCAAGTGCCCTGATTGATCTATTTGCTATGCCCCCCTCGTAGCTTTTTCCCTTGCCCATGATTCTCCCGCCTACGAATCAGCAGCCAATGAGCGTGAGCCACTCCCCCTGATACCCTCACTCAAAGAATGATCTGGTTGTATAAAAGCCGAACCTTCCAGCACAGATCTCGCACTTCTATACTGCTCCGTGGCTACCGAGTACCACGTCAACCCACCACGAGTTTCATCGAGGAGAAGGTCAGGCGCAGCCACGAGGACATTCCTGTTCAGACGGCATTGAGACGCTTCGAGGACTTCCGCTTCGATACGGAGAACCATACACGTGAGCCCAGATATCCTCACCCACCTGCGCGCTTTATCACGCCGCCTCCCGACAAATCGACCTCTTAGGTGGTTGACGGATTCAACTCTCCAAACTAGGACAGAGTGCGCGTCACATTCGTCAGTAAGGTACCCGAGGTGTTCATCCGCAACAACTGTCACGTGATACAAGCCAGGTATTCACGGACATCTTGTGGGCACATCTTGTGCGGGCCATGCCTAGACCCCGCTTAGGACACGTGGAAGCAGCGGCGGCATTCGTATGAAGATTCTAGCGATGAATACATGTCTAGTGGCGATGACACGTCTACCGACGAAGCCACGTGCAGCGGCGAGAACACGCCCAGCTACGAAGACTTTTCCAACGACGAAGACTTGTTCAGCGACAGAGTCTTTACCAGCGTTGAAGACTTGTCCAGGATCGAAGGCTTGTCCAGGGCCAAAGACACGCCCAGGAACGAAGCCTCATCCAGAGCCGAAGACGCATCCAGTACTGAAGACACATCCAGCGCCGAAGACGCGTCCAGTGCCGATGGCTTTGCCGGTATCTGCCCCATAGATAGTCACCCCTTCGACATTCAGGACGAGATGTTGACGTTCCAAGGTGAGACCGTGCTAAAGAAGGCAGTTCTTTGCCCCAACTCGAAGTTCGGATGCTCGTTTGAAGGTGAGCTGCGCCAAATGGACCACCACTGCTGGTGCCACTGTCGTTACGCGTATCGAATCCCGTCCAGCGAGCGAGAAGAGCCTGCCTAAGATGTCTCCGATTCTTCCGGCACATCGACGGTTCGCCATGGACAGGTCGTGACTGCAAAGCATCGCCTTTTTGAATAACTTTCTAAACCTAAGGAAGCCAGAACCTTGGGTTACAGCTGCACATAGAGGCCAATAAAGGATCATTCTTTAGGAACTCGCTGCTCAGTTCTTAACTTCATTTATGGTGTTTGATCGGCTGTTGACGGCCTCAACATGTTCGTGATGTGTGAGTTCTATTTAGTTTTGAATTGTGCGGGTACGCAGGGGCATGTTTCGAGCAAGCTTTAGTTTAATGGTGTTGGTGTGACTAGCTTAGCTCGTCTGATATCGAAGATAGGCTGAGATATGTGATTGAGGCAACCGTGTTAATACCGACTGCGTAGTAAACAGGATTTCGCGGACTTCCACATTATGGTGCGCATTGCGCGAGCTGATTATCGAGGACGACCCACGGAGCGTCGTACGAATTCTTTGTTTATGTCAAAGAAGCCTATCAACTTAAATCGAAACTGAGAAAAATGCAAGTGGTCCTTTTTGGCAATAATGCCGCGCTTGCTGAATTTTTTTTGTCAAGTTCGTTGCAGCTGAGATACATCGCAGCCTAAGATCATAGCAGATATTAACAAATGTTGATTTGGTCGTTCTGATTCGAACGCCGTGCTTCCTTGCTGTTTCGATCCCTCGGCAAGGCCAAGTGGAAGCTGCATGACCAGGTTCACAATGGTAGGGGACTACTGAACCGAATAAGTGTGCGTTCCTCAAAACCATCCTTCGTATATATCACAGGAGAAAAGCCGCCGCGGCGGGTAACTGTGGTTGCGTGGTGTTGGCAGGGAACGACCATTGGTTGATAGTGGATTGGGCGTAGTTGGATTGGGACGGGTGGACTATTGGACTTATTTTGTTTATCCAAGGTTAAATTTAAGAGGGCTTCAATTTGTAGCTGACCAATTTCGAATTTATGTGTCTTTAGAGGGGCATTGAACAAAATAGGAGCGTTGCAGTTCACGTTCTTTCAATAAGCATTCGACATGCCGATTTCGAAATAGTTCGGCGGAAAAATTAGCATACATTCATTATGCACGTTTGCAATCACAGCGTTCTTCCGCTCCCGAAACGACCACGTGGCACAACAGGCCGCCATTCAGTGTCCTTTGGCGGTGCCCCATTCATGCAGCAAGTCTAGCCGTTTTTATATAGAGCCCGAACAATGCTGAACAACATGCAACCCAAATGTGGAGGAAACTACTCAATGGATACTTGAAGATAGGCTGACGAGTTCCCGGCTGAAATTATGAAGCAAAGCCTTGAGAACAACGGCCATCCTCCACTCCACTTAAGAAACACTTTTGCGGGTTTTTTTTTTCGCCATGGTACTGAACCTAAAAACAAGAGCCTATTAGATTAAGCGGAACAAAGTTTTCAGAAAAACGTCTCGGTGCTCCTTTAAGAGGGCTCTTCTGCTTCAAAGCAACTCAAATTTGAACTTTTTTTGTCCCTAGCTGGCAGCGTTTAGACACTGCCAAAAAAAAAAGGGGAGAGTCCTCTCCGGATGTGTAAATCTCCTCTCGACACCAAGCTAAATTGCGCGAAATTTTAAGTACCTCTTGAAACTTCACCTGACTACACGATCACCGCTTTTTATGCTTCCTGCGTCCGGAGGTGCAGGCTATTTTGTTCCTAGCTACCCCCGAACCTCTCGCTTTGCTTTCTTGCGTTCTTACTTTGCCCTTTATTATAAGCTACTCCCAAGCCCAAGTTCATTTTTGGAGCGAATATAGACGCCAACATTTTGAGTCCGACTGCACAGTTTTATCATGAAGAGTACGTTTTTTGTTAAAATGGTCTAAATTTTGGCCATATCTCCATACATGGTCCTAGTAGATCATATTTTACCGGAATGCCGCTCAGCCACTGGACGTCAGATTTCGCATGCGGAAAGTAGGATTATATATCGAGTTCTTCGCAAATGGTCTTTCAGTAAAGCAAGCAGAAGTGTCAGCCAAAGCAATCAATGTTTCCCAATTCCTTGCGCAATAAATATTGCTATGGGGAAGAAAGACAAAGATATAGAGTCGCAGTTAATTTGCAAACAGCGTTGAAAACAGAACAGGCGTAAATTGGAAGCTACATCTAGGGTCAGCTGTCATGTTTGCAAAAATGAATCACAGCAAAACACTGCAGGGCTACCGAAGAGAATTTAATTAGGTTTACAATAACAAGAAAAATTTACGGCTAGCGGCACCTATGAGACACGAAGTAAGACGACGCATGAAAAAGTTTCCAGTTTCGCCGAGTCTGGTGCGCGTGGCCATTTTGCCTAAAAGTAGTCCGGGTGAGATTGTTACTTCACAGCGGAACGGTAAAAGGTGCAATAGGTAGGCGAGAAGGAAAATTAGTTGTGAAGATAGGTGTGATTCGGGAAAACAAATGTTTGAAGAGGAAAAAATAAAGGTAGAGCTTGGTGGCTCGCCGGGTACCGCCCCTTTATAAAGGGGGCACTCGTAGCATCCATCCATCCATCCTCAAATGGCAAAGATTTGCTACTTTCAACTAGACGTTTACGCACGGGAGAAGCTAAGATTCCGTATAACCGCTTCCTAACCTGACCGACCCTGCAAGCTATTCAGGTAAACATTGCCCTGCAAAAGCTACACTGACCGCGACAAAGGCTTGAAATCCATCTTAAAACACACGGTGTTGCGTTCATTTGCACCCTCCTAGTGTGTGCCTAGGAACACAAGAATGTCGGGAGACAACAAAGGATATGGTGGAATTCTGTACAGCCCGAAAACAACCCACCGGCAGGGTTCGCGTGCTGCGTAGTGCTCGTGCCAGGCAGCGTTTAGCAAAGCTCTTCCTCTAGCGCTTATTATATTTGCATCCATAAAGGACGCAGCAGCAGCCGCACCTTCGTGTAAGCAGAATAAACAGAAAGCCGTGGTACAGCTTATTTCGCTTCTAGGGCCGCTTTACGGTAAAATTTCACTGAGTCGGAAATCTCGGGTCGCCGAGCATGTGGCGCGCCGGGTTTGCAAACTTCAAGCGCTTGATATCAGCTCAATAAAGAATTATCCTTTCCATGTTCCACTCTAACGCACGAATGATCACACAAATATTTACTCACCTATCCCTTATTGTTGCCACGCTCGCATTATATTGGTAACATAAAATCAAAGAAGGAACTATTTCAAGCTTCGGTTACGTATACAGAGGCAGGAGGTCATATAGGAATGGGGGCGGCTTCACTGGAGATTTGAGTAACATCCCACTATATTATTAGGTAGCCTTAAGGACAATACTTTTCTTGGAAGCTGATTCGAATATTTTTATCAACGGTTGCAGCTGATTGGTCAGTGCATCAGTGTTTCTTTTTTCTGGTGTTGTTGTCCTGCTTAGTTTATACGCGTCATTGTATGTCTTGTTAAGCGCGTCGGGCGGGTGATTTCTTTCAGCTAAAGTTGGCTTTAGATTACTCAATAGTAAACATAATCGGCGCCATTCCTACAAATCCTTCTTATGCGCTTGCCTGCCCTACAAATATTCCATTCTTACAGTGTCGCGGATTATCACTATTATATCAAGATATTTCAGGCTATCCATTCGCTTCTTCTAAAGTGTCATCCTTAACTTCTTTTTTCGATGGATACAGTCGTGCCAAGAAATCAATTTTGCTACAAGGTTGTAGCATGAAAAATTTAATTTAGTAGAAATGGTTAAAATGGTCGATAAAGAGAGATAATGGGCGGAAGGCAGGGAGTTAACCGGAAAGGTAAATATCCAGTTTGCTACCCTGCACTGGGGAAGGGGTGAAGGGAGACAGAAGGGATGGAAAAAGAATAAGAAAGAAGGAGAGAGGTCAAATCGCGCACACACACAAGCACGGCATGTGTCACAGACGGTTCACGGCAGTATGTTAATGCTACGCAGACGTAGCAATGCTACGCAGAAAAAGTCGCAAGGATCCCTTGGGACTGAGGGCGCCTGTCCGGTCAGTGGATTAGAAGGCAGACCAGACGGGGAATACGACAAGGAGGATCACTCACTGTTGATCAAGACAGTGCCTCAGGAGGTCGCAGCCGGAAGTTTCACCCAATGCCAAGGCTGTCCAGAGACCCACTCCCCAACCCCAGCTCCTGAGGCGTTGGACGCGGCGGTGGCGCACGCACCGACCGGCCACACCTCTATGGGATCAGTCTGGGGAGGGAGTGCGGGCACCTCCGTCTCGCCAGCACCTCTTGTGCGGAACGCGGCGACCGTGTGCGGGCCGGCCGGCGGCAACAGGCAGGCGTTAGCCTGGCGAAGCACGGGGGCTCGGCCCAGGGACCGGCGTGTAATACCGCCTGGTCTTTTGTCAGACTCAGACACTGATGAGGAGGCACCTGTGTCTTACAGAGTGGCCTCTCCTGAACCGTTACATGGAACGGCAGCCTCTGGTGACAATTCCAGCTCTGCAGCTGTGAGTGCGAACGGCATGGGGACACCATCCAATGACAGCATGTCAGGGACGGCGGCGTCTCACTTCGTGTGCCAAGAATGCGACAGAGCTTTTGGAACCAAGATTGGGTTGAGCCAACACCGAAGACATGCGCACGTAGATGAGTATAACGCCGACATCAATGTCCAGAGATGCAAACCAAGGTGGCACAAAGAGGAAGAGTACCTCATGGCTGTGTATGAGGTCGAACTAAGGAGGCAAAAAGTATACAACCTTAATCAAAAACTCCACCAAAAGTTCCCCATGCGCACGTTTGATGGCATTAAGTCTCACCGAAGGGATGACAATTACAGGAAGCT
The DNA here is from genome assembly GCA_013339685.2 of Hyalomma asiaticum. Classification (NCBI taxonomy): domain Eukaryota; kingdom Metazoa; phylum Arthropoda; class Arachnida; order Ixodida; family Ixodidae; genus Hyalomma; species Hyalomma asiaticum. Next base: position 26,973 of record JABSTT010003264.1, read on the forward strand.
GGTGGACGAGTTGATGAGGAGGCAGACTCAGGACCCAGGGCATGATGATCCCGATGGCTTACCCGACAATGCAGAGGCTCCGAGAGAGGATCCAGAGGTTACGAGAGCGGCTGTGTGTGAGGAAATGCGGCAACTAACGTCCAAGCCCCCTCCAAAATCGTACCAGGCAGCGCGTCTATGGGAGTTGGGAAAGCGGTTCATCAGTGGTGAGCTCATCTACAATGAGCTCAATGCATACCTCCGAGACTGCTTCTCGGTCGACAACGTTCGGCATGTGATCCCTCAGAGCCACGCCGAAGAAAGCAGAAGAAGGAAAAAGAAAAGGGTGGATAGGGTGGAAAAGGGTGGAAAAGGGTGGATTGGAAATCGTTGGGAGAGGCCTTCGTCCTGCAGTGGACCTAAACAGGCTGATGATGATGATGATGAGTAGCCGGACACCTTCGTGTAAGCAGAATAGACAGAAAGCCGTGGTACAGCTTATTTCGCTTCTAAGGCCGCTTTACGGGTAAAATTTCACTGAGTCGGAAATCTCTGGCGCCGAGCATGTGGCGCGCCGGGTTTGCGAACTTCAAGCGCTTGATATCAGCTCAATAAAGAATTATCCTTTCCATGTTCCACTCCAACGCACGAATGAGCACACAAATATTTACTCACCCATCCCTTATTGTTGCCACGCTCGCAGTATATTGGTAACATATAAAATTCAAGAAGGAACTATTTCAAGCTTCGGGGACGTATAAGAGGCAGGAGTCATATAGGAATTGGGCGGCTTCACTGGAGATTTGAGTAACATCCCACTATAATGATTAGGTTGCCTTTAAGGACAATATTTTTCTTCGAAGCTGGTTCGAATATTTTTATCAACGGTTGCAGCTGATTGGTCCGTGCTTCAGCGTTACTTTTTCTGGTTCTGGTGTCCTGCTAATCTATACGCGTCATTGTACATGTCTTGTTAAGCGCGTCGGGCGGTTGATTTCTTGCAGCTAAGGTTGGCTTTAGATTACTCAATAGTAAACATAATCGGCGCCATTCCTACAAATCCTTATGCGCCTTGCCTGCCCTACAAATATTTCCATTATTACAGTGTCACGGATTATCACTATTATAATCAAGACATTTCAGGCTATCCATTCGCTTCGTCTAAAGTGGCGTATTAAAATTTCTTGTTTTTCGATGGATACAGTCGTGCCAAAGAAATCAATTTTGCTACAAGGTTGTAGCATGAAAAATTTAATTTAGTAGAAATGGTTAAAATGGTCGATAAAGAGAGATAATGGGCGGAAGGCAGGGAGTTAACCGGAAAGGTAAATATCCAGTTTGCTACCCTGCACTGGGGAAGGGGTGAAGGGAGACAGAAGGGATGGAAAAAGAATAAGAAAGAAGGAGAGAGGTCAAATCGCGCACACACACACAAGCACGGCATGTGTCACAGACGGTTCACGAGGCCCGTTGCACGCAAAAACTTGAGCACAGCCTTCGTGGCTTTCTGTGCGAGACACTGTCTGTCCTTCCAATATGGTTTGCTCGGACAGTGGTCGATCATCAAGGCGTGACAATTCTGTGGCGAGAGTCTGTCGCTGGGAGCAGTACCCAGGGCAATCGCAGAGGACGTGCTCAATCGTTTCCTCGCTGCCGCAGTGAATACAGGCAGCACTGTCTTCCAGTCCAATGCGACAGCCGAAACTTCGTGTGAATGACGTGCCTAGCCACAGGCGGCAAAGCACGGTAGTTTCTAAGCGGGTAAGCCCGCGCGGAACGCAGTTGTAGTGATGGGTCGAGGCGGTGTAGACGGGTATGTAGAAGACCAGGAGTGTTCCACTGCGCTATAGTCATATCACGCGCAAGCGAGCGAAGTTTTCTTACTGCATCCGTTCTTGACAGTGGGATGGCTTGCAGCACTCCAATTTCGTGGGCACGTTTCGCAGCATTATCTGCGTGCTCGTTGCCGATTATTCCAGAGTGGCCTGGTAGCCACTGAAACGTGATGTCATGGCCTTGTCGGTTAATTGGTGATAGAGCTGTCGTGTTTGAAGCACTAATTGGTCTTGCGGCCCGCCACGTAAGGCCGATAAAAGGCACTGAAGGGCTGACTTAGAATCTGTAAAGATTGCCCATTTCTGTGGTGGCTCCCCATCGATCACGCAAAGTGCGGTGCGTAGTGCCTCAAGCTCCACGGCAGTCGATGTTGTGCCATGAGACGTCTTGAACATTACATCTACTGCTTTGGCAGGAAGGTCACAGCTCCTGCAGATCTGCCTGCTGCTGTTGAGCCATCAGTGTAAAGCTGAAGATGATTCCTGTAGTCCTCATGCAGCATTAGTAGAGACAGCTGTTTTAAAGCCGGTGTGACAGCTCCGCTTTCGTCCGAATCCCTGGCACTGTCAGCCGGACCTTTGGACGGGCCAAACACCAAGGAGGCGTCGGAAGTCTCTCAGCAGGAGTATAATTCTTTGGGAGGCACTCGCGGAATGCCGATAGCCTCTTACAAAAAGAGGCACCGGGCCGGTCTTCTGGAAGCGAGGCGAGGTGGTGAGCAGGAGCACGAGCTAGGTGTCGAATGTGTGTCCTAAGCACCTCCAAAGTGATGTGAGTGGTGGCAGGAAGGTCTTTGGCCATCGCTATAGTATCCGCTGTTGAGGTGCAGCGTGGCAATCCGAGGCAGATCTTGAGTGCCTGGCCCTGAACGCTCTCGAGTATGCGTAGGTTACCTTTACAGGTGTCAGTCAGCACCGGTAAGCTGTATCTCAAGTACCCGAGAAAGAGCGTCCGGTATAGGTGCAACATGGCGTTCACTGACGTACCCCACGTTTTCCCTCCGAGGAAGTGGAAAACTTGTGAGGTGGCCGTTAGGCGCTTCTTGAGACCGGCCACATGGGGACTCCAGCACAGGTCCCGATCGATGGTTACTCCCAGGAACCTGTGCGTCCTAGCGTAACAATATTTTGCCCCTTGATAGAGATAGCATAGGCTGTCATTGGCTTTCGCGTGAAAGCGACCAGCGCCGATTTTCAGGCGAAATTTCAAGGCCTTGTTCATTAAGGTATGCCGATATCGAAGTCGCGGCTTTTTGGAGCCTCGCGCGTATCTGAGGACGTGTTACGCCTGACGTCCAAACACAGATGTCGTCAGCATAAATCGATATCTGTACACAACCTGATATGCGTTCCACGAGACCAATCAGAACAAATTGAATAACGTGGGGCTCAAGACGACCCCTTGAGGAACTCCACGGTGTGTGCAGTGCTGAGAGGTTGGCCCATCGTCGGTTTGCACAAAGAAGGATCTCATCTGTAGGTAGGCACGAATCCAGCGGTACGCTCGGCCACCAAGACCGACGGACTCAAGGGCGTCGAGTATGGCCTCGTGAGAAACGTTGTCGTAAGCTCCTTTTATATCCAAAAATAGTGCCGCGGTTAATCGCCTGCTCAATTTCTGGTGTTGGACGTAGGTTACGAGGTCAACAACGTTGTCGATAGAGCAACGAACGCGTCGAAAACCGGCGATGGCACTGGATAAACCTCGTAGCGCTCTAGGAACCACTCCAGTCTGGCGAGGATCATGCGCTCCATCAGCTTCCCTACACAGCTAGCTAGTGTTATTGGGCGGTACGACGAGAGTTCTAGAGGCGATTTCCCAGGTTTTAGGAGCGGAACCAATCGGCTCGTTTTCCATTCTTGGGGGACATGTCCGTCTCGCCATGAGTCATTGAACATTTCCAACAAAGCTTTCTGCGCCTGCTCACCTAGGTTGCATAAGATCCTGTAGGAGATTCCATCTGGGCCAGGTGATGACGAACGATTGCACAACACAAGGGCCGCATCCAGCTCCTCAATGGTAAGGGCAGGTCCATGCGTGAGTCCAGTGACTGTGGAGTGTTCTGTGTAAAGGACTCCTGTGCAAGCTGCATTGCCGACAATCTTCTTGCAAAAATCTTCAGCTACTTCGATATCCCGCCGACCTTGGTAAAGCGCTAAAGCTTTGAAAGGAAACCGCTGCTCAGGAAGCGTACGCAGACCTCGCACTGTTCTCCAGATTTGCGATAAAGGTTTCCGGGGGTCCAGAGACTCACAGAACCTTACCCACCGTTGAGACTCAAGTTTATCTATGCGACGCTGTATCTTCTTTTGCATGCGCCTGGCTGTCCTTAGATCGTGTACGGAATTTGTCCGTCTATATCTTCGCTCGGCGCGTCGACGAATCGTACGGAGTCGTTCCAACTCTACGTCCGTTTCCGAGCGCTTCGGGGAGCATGTCAGTGTGCGCATCGCTGTCTGTACCGCTTAGTGCACTTATACCGTATTCTTTAAATAATAAAGGTATATCTATATAAAAAGAATAGGAGCGAGATTTCAGCCAAAACTATTCCAAAAGCTGTGCTTTTAATTTCCCCCATGAATATGTTGGCTTAGATCCACGCAAAAGAAGTTTCGATGGTAGTATCAAAAGCTTTTTTTAGTTGGTTGAGTCGAATTCAATGTAAATAAGTGCGAAGGCTAAATTCAGTAATGTTCTGTAAACTTCAGCCACCTAAGCTCATTTGCTATTACATATTACATTTACATTACATATTACATTACATATTACATTTTTCACAGCGCTCTCAAAGGCAATGCAACACAGCTGAAAACGAGGAAAGTGTAGAAATGGAAAGCTTCACAGGTTCTCCGCGTCTCCTTCATATTGCTTAGTTTGAAACTT
>JABSTT010003265.1:0-30375 GCA_013339685.2 Hyalomma asiaticum
CTCAAACAAAAGGTGCATGTCGAAGAATGTAATATTGCTCATAGTCACGTTCATGACATGACATGATGTGCTGATGTCATGAGCATGACTCTGCAAAAACAAATGTAAAGGCAGGAGGTCAAGATGAGTGTCAAACAAAAGATGTAGGTCGAGAGACGCGATAGAATTAGTCGTGTTCATGACATGAAACACATGACAGGACATGAGCATGACGATGGAACAATTAACGGAAAAGCGTCAAGTGGTTCTCAAACGAATGGTGATTGTGGAAGGATCTGATATTGTTCATAGTCACGTTCACGACATGATATGCTAAGGCCATGCAATTACATGAGCATGACTGAAAAAATAAGAATCCTGCAAGGGAGGTCGAGATGGGCGTTAAACGAAAGGTGAATGTAGAAAAATGTGATATTGGTTATAATAGCACGTTTATGACGTGACATGATATGCTCATAACATGCTATGATATGAGCATGCTTATGCAAAAATAAAACTACCGGAAGGGGGTCTAGATGGGAGCCACACAAAAGGTGCATGCGAAGAATGTAATATTAGTCATAGTCACGTTCATGACATGTTATGCTCATGTCATGAACAGGACTCTGCATAAATAAATGTAAAGGAAGGAGGTCAAGATGGGTGTCAAACGAAAGATATAGGTCGAGAGAGGCAATATGAGTCAGTCATTTTCATGATATGAAATACATGATATGACATGAGCATGACAAAGCGAAAATTAACTGAAGGGGGTAAAGATTGGCGTCAAAGAAAAAGTAAAGCTCGAGGGATGTGATATAAAATATAATCATGTTCATGACATCGCATAGATGATATCGCATGAGCATCATTATGCAAAAAGCAATGAAAGGGGGCCGATACCGCTTGTAAAACGAAAGGCACAGGTGGAGATATGATATGAGTTAGTCATTTTCATGAGATGATATGGTCATGGCACGACATGACTATGACTCCACATGGAAGTTTAGGGGGTTGAAATGGGTGTCAAACTAAAGGTACAGCTCGAGGGATGTGATATTTTATAATCATGTTTTATTTTATAATCATATTTTATAATCATAAGACGACATGATCGTGGCTCGAGACTATCATTGCTCAACATAAAGACAAACTCAAGAAGTAGCGCTACAGCGTTCGGGCACTGATAATAACGCAAGTAAACCTTAACAAGGTGTGATCTCTACCGATCTTGCCTCCTGCTTCTTTTGCTCATTCCGTGACAATCCGCGTGAGATTATCGTTAAGGAAGTCAGCGATAATCTCACGCACATTGTCACGGAATGTGCAATGTCGGAGGTAAGATCGTTAGAGAGATTATTAGCAAACTTTCCCTGGAGACGAAAGACTTGATTAGAAAGCAGAAAGGCATGACAGTATCAAATGCAATTGACAGTATAGAACTAGCGGAGCTTTCGAAGTTAATCAATAAGCGTAAGACAGCCGACATACGAGAGTATAATGTGGAGCGGATTGTGCACGCTCTAAAGAACGGAGGGAGCCTGAAAGCGGCGAAGAGACGTCTAGGCATAGGTAGAAATCAGATGTATGCATTACGAGACAGGCAAGGCAACGTGATCACGAATAGGGATGAGATAGTGATAATAGCCGGGGAGTTTTACAGAGATCTCTACAGTAGTCCTGATAACCAGAATAGTGAACGGGGAAGCAGTTTAGAAGAGGCCGACATTCCACCAGTACTCACAAAGGAAGTAATAAAAGGTTTGAAAGAGATGCAAGCGGGAAAGGCACCCGGTGAGGATCAGATAACAGCAGAACTGCTAAAAGATGGTGGGCAGATTATACTAGAAAAATTGGCAAGCCTGTATACGCAATGCCTAATGACTGCGAGCATACCGGAATCTTTCAAGAATGCTAACATCACCCTAATCCATAACAAAGGCGACACAAAGAACTTGAAAAATTACAGGGCGATTAGCTTACTGTCAGTCATTTACAAGGTATTTACCAAGGTAATCACTAACAGAGTTCGTGCCAGCTTAGATTTCAGTCAACCTAAGGAACAAGCAGGGTTTCGTAAAGGCTATTCAGCAGTAGAGTATATTCACACTATGAATCAGGTGATAGAGAAATGCGCGGAGTATAATCAAGTCCTGTATATAGCCTTCATAGATTACGAGAAGGCATTTGACTCGGTCGATACCTGAGCAGTCATGCAGGCATTGCGGAATCAGGGCGTAGACGAGCACTACGTAAGACTACTGGAAGGCATCTAGAACGGCTCCACAGCCACCATAGTCCTCCATAAGGAGAGCAGCAAGATACCTATAAAGAAGGGCGTAAGTCAAGGTGACACAATCTCTCCAATGTTATTCACAGCATGTTTACAAGTGTTTAGAACGCTGGAATGGGGCAGGTGGGTATAAGGGTTAATGGGGAATACCTCAGTAACCCCCGATTTTCTGATGACATTGCCTTGCTAAGTAACTCGGGAGATGAATTACAAAGCATGATTACTGACCTTAACAGGCAAAGTATAACAGTGGGCCTGAAAATTAATATGCAGAAAACTAAAGTAATGTTCAATAGCCTTGGGCAAGTACAGCGATTTCAGATAGCTGGCGAGGCACTGGAAGTAGTAAGTGAATATGTCTACTTAGGCCAAATAGTGACTTCTGATCCGAATCATGAGGCTGAGGTGATTAGGAGGATTAGAATGGGGTGGAGCGCATTCGGCAAGCATTCTCAGATAACGAATGTTAGCTTACCATTGTCCCTGAGGAGGAAAGTGTATAACAGCTACATCTTACCGGTACTCTCCTACGGGGCAGAAACTTGGAGGCTAAGAGGGTTCAGCTTAAATTGAGGACGACGCAGCGAGCTTTCGAACGGGAAATGGTAGGTGTAACATTAAGGGACAAGAAGAGAGCGGTGTGGGTTAGGGAACAAACGCGTGTTAGGGACATATTAATAGAAATTAAGAAGAAGAAATGGGCCTGGGCGGGCCATGTAATGCGAAAACAAGACAACCGTTGGTCGTTAAGGGTAACAGAGTGGATTCGTAGAGAAGGCAAGCGTAGCAGGGGGCGGCAGAAAGTTAGGTGGGCAGTTGAGATCAGCAAGTTTGCGGTGATAAATTGGGCCCAGTTAGCACAGGACAGGGATAATTGGAGATGCATGGGAGTGGCCTTTGCCCTGCAGTGGGCGTAGACACGCTGATAATGATGATGATAGTCAGTCAGTAAATGCCACTCGTATATCTGTGTGCACAACATCGTAAAAAATGTTGTGGCATGATGTATAACCGATGGCATATGTGCGGGATTTACTCAATTAAAACCAGCGCTAGATAGCTGTTCTTCGCTAGAGTTCATTCAACTGTCGGCTCTTGTGTGCTGACTTTCTCTGTAATGGATAACGTTGGCTAATACATACAAACCTCGCTGGCATCTTGGCATAACATCGGCTGCCACGGTGCGTGAGACCTGGATTTTTCTTGTTCTAATCGGGTTTCCCATTTATCGCAGTCATGGTTAAGAAGCAATCATTCGGGTCCGTTTTCGCAGCCTAGTTCATTATCGACTTCCGTCGACCTCCCCACTTTTTTTTAAAGGAAGCGTAAGCGTCACAGAGGGTGCTGAAGCACGTTTGCCGTTCAACAAAACACGCCTACCTGGTTTGCACTGCGCAGGACTGACCGGTACGCTTGTTCGCTCTGCATGATTTTTCTATTAACTACGTGGATGGCCTTTCAAACACGCGAGTCTAAACGCCTTCGTCCCGAATGTGTATATATATATATACAGGCAGGACGATCGACTCACGGTGAAAAAATAACTTTATTTTACGTTTCGACCAGGGTCTGGCCTTACTTTTTCACCGTGAGTCGATCGTCCCGCCTTTATAATTCACCGGATCCATACGAACTTCAATTTCCGCATAGATATATATATATATATAAGCAGGGAAGGAACGGACGAACGGGCAAGAACTTTTTACTTTCCAACGTTTCGGCCGGTGGTCCGGCCTTCATCAGGAAATATATATATATATATATATATATATATATATATATATATATATATATATATATATATATACAGGATGTTTTTTAGCTGCAACACATTTTTAAAATTAGAAAGACATAAATCGCGGGAATGTCTTGTGTACATTCGAGTGTACGGGTTGGCAGCCTCTAGATACAGAACAATTACCGCACTTGTATGCATAATTAGCGAAATTACGCTAATTAACTATTTAATTATCAGCAATTGGTGGCTATAGTAAATGAGTGCTTTGGAGCCCGCCCTTGACACTACCTATCCCAACGATCAAATTTTGAATAGCGGAGTGCATGTCGGAGCTACGCGAACAATTAGTTCCCCGCGGCAGGCTTCTTGAAACCGAAATCGGCCGGGAGAAGCGCTTCTGTGACGTCGTTGTCGCCGCCTCCCCGGATTTCGTCCCTTGCCCGCGGCCACCAACGCCGCAGATAAGGAGATAACGCAAGCTGCTTGCGCGGCCGGAGCGGCGGTGGCCACGGGCGAGAGGCGAGTGACGAAACCGTGGGGGCGGCGACAACGACGTCACAGGCGCTCTTTTCGCGGCCGATTTCGGTTTCAAGGAGCCTGCCACAGGGAACTAATTGTTCGCGTAGCTCCGACATGCACTCCGCTATTCAAAATTTGATCGTTCGCATAGGTAGTGTCGAGGATGGGCTCCAAAGTACTCATTTACTATAGCCACCAATTGCTGATAATTAAATAGTTAATTAGCGTAATTTCGCTAATTATGCATACAAGCGCGGTAATTGTTCTGTATCTAGAGGCCGCCAACCCGTACACTCGAATGGTGCACAAGACATTCCCGCGATTTATGTTTTTCTAATTTTAAAAATGTCTTGCAGCTAAAAAAAACACCCTGTATATATATATATATATATATATATATATATATATATATATATACTTCGAAGCGGAGGACGTGCGAACGAAAACTTTTTATTTTTCCAACGTTTCAGCCGGGGACCGGCCTTCATCTGGGAAAACAGAATACATAAATGCGCTCTTCTTTAAGTACACAATGATATGAGGGGCCCCTAACACGTACTATATCACTATCACACAGTAGAAATGACGAGCATTTCTACAGGCGCCTTGATAACGATCCGACGGAGCGGTTCAAGGAAATTGTTTGGAATAGTATAAATGATCTCGTCAAGGCTGACAAAATCGGTGAGAAGGCAAGACGGTCACTAATTCCCCTCAGTCCCATACCGGGACGATTTTACATCTTGCCAAAAATCCATAAACCGAATAATCCGGGGCGTCCTATTGTGTCTGCTATCGGCGCCGTCACTGAACCACTTTCCAGCTTCGTCGATAATCTTATTAAAGATATTCCGCCAACTTTCAACTCATACCTCAAAAACACAAACCACTTCTTGCTCGATATCATTAACGTGGACGTATCATCCGGTTAATTACTTGTAACACTGGACGTGGCCTCGCTTTACACCAACATTCCACATACGGATGGCATTCAAGCAGTATTACATGCTTATGAAGATAAGGTTTCCAACAAAACGGTAGATAGCGAAACACTGGCGCTGTTACTGGAACTAATCTTGACGTTAAACAACTTTGAATTTGATGGAACACATTATGTGCAGGTCAGTGGGACTTCTATGGGTACGAAAATAGGACCAAGCTATGCAAACTTATTCATGGGCCAGCTCGAGGGCAAATTTCTGGATACTTGCGTGCTCAAACCATTTTATTATAGGCGTTATATTGACGATGTCTTCCTGATCTGGCACCACGGGGAGGCGGATCTTCTGGCATTCATTGCAGACTTCAACAATGCTCACCCAGCCATCTCCTTCTCAAAATCATACACAAGCACATCAATCAGTTTTCTTGACGGCACGGTCGCCATACGTGCCAATAAACTCACGACTAAGCTCTTTAGGAAACCTACGGATAGCCAATCCTATCTTCATTTCGAAAGCTCTCATCCAAACCACTGCAAAACGGCGATTCCATACGGTCAAGCGTTACGTTTCAAAAAGATCTGTTCCACAGATTGCGACTTCACCGAAAACTGCACCACACTTTCGGAGGCCCTAAAGAAACAAAAATACCCACCTGAAATCGTGGATGATGCCATTAAACGAGCTATTGGTATTGACCGCAGGGAACTTCTTATGCGAAAGAAGAACGTTGTCCATTCAAACACAAACCTCGTTTTGACACACTCCGCATCAGCCCCAAACGTCAATAGCATTCTTAAAAAACATCACAATTTATTAATGCAAAGTGATCGCCTCAAAAGCATCTTCCTTGATCCCCCACGCGCCGTATATCGTAGATCAAAAAACTTACGCGGCTTATTAACTTCTTCAAAAAAGGCCCCTGCAACTTATTCTAGCTGCCACCCTTGCAACAAGCCCCGTTGCAAGGTATGCAACCACATGACCAGGACGACGTATGTCAAGAGCACAGCTCCCAACTTTCATTTAAAAATAAAAGGTGATTTCGACTGTGGCACGTGCAACGTTGTGTACAGTGGCGGTCAAAATTTTACGGACCACGGGAGCGCGTGACGGACAGCACAGCGGCGCCTACTGACGGCTGCCTGCGAAGCTCGAGAGAGCACACTGGGCACGCGCGCCCTTCTTTACCTGCCATCCAGCTGGTTCGCTCCCTTCAACAGCTCGCGCACCGGAACGCCAGAATAAGCGCAAGGTGTCACTTCTGCTGTCGCCGCGGAAACACCGAGCGGTGATATCGCGACGAGAAGAAGCGATGTATTAGACAACATATGACACGAGCGGATTGCTACTGCGGATGTGCTGCAAGCACGCAGGCATCTGTCGAGTGCCCGATTTGCAGGGTTCATTTTAAAATGAATACCGTATTTACTAGAATGTAACGCGAGGTTTTTTTTCGGATTTTCGTACCTAAAGTCGACCCTCGCGTTACAATCAAATGACGAAATTCAATATGTTTTCTTCCTGGACGCAATGAAAGTTCGCCCGTCACGTTACAATCGTGGTCGCGTTACAATCGAGTAAATACGGTACTTCACTAGGAAATTAACAAACCAGTCAAACATTTTCAGTTCACTTGTGCTTTCCTGAAATTAGCCGCAGTACTTTTTTAAACAAGGCGAGCGAAAACCACACAGATGCTTGAACAAGGGAGACATTCACAATTTAATGCCACTTCGTCTTCAGCTACTCCTAAAGTCCCTAGATTTTCCCTTCTTTTTAAGTAGCGGCAAGTTTTGATGTGCCGCTGACGAATTTCATTGGTCAACGCTCATATCCGGTTAACGGCGGCTTCCGGTCGCCATGTTATTCCTACTCCCCGACGACGCCGTGCGCCCGTGACGGCTGCTCGCTACACCGGCAGCATCTGCATTTACTCGAAAGCAGTCGCGAGTAGTTAGTTGAGCGTTTCCGTACGCATCTGCCTTCTGCTTGTGCGAAGTGTTTCCTGCAGTCGACGACGCGTGGGCACGCTCAACAATGCCGGCGTGGAGCGCCTTGGGGTGCCCCGTCCAGTCGAGAAAAGGGTTGGCGCATTTTTCTGTGCCCCTCGGAAAGCACGACAAAACAAGGCGTGGAATGTGGCTGCACAAAATAGGCAGAAAGCATTTCAAGCCCACGAAGTCCAGCAAGCTCTGCAAGGTAGGTTGTATTTTCCTTGTACACAGAATCGTGCAATATGCTAGTAGATTTATTCTTATTTCTTTTTAACCTGGTGAGGCGCATGAGAGCGCCCCACGTTTTCGGCAGCTCCGAAGTCCGAGTAAATGCTTCTATCTTGACGAGTTCATGACTTTTTAATTACGCACATCTGTCCGCCCGCTTTTGAGCACATACTGTAGCACATACTGTATTTACGCGAACCATATATAGTCTACGCTTACAGTGCGTATTTTTCTACGTTCACAACTCGCGCGTACTCGACTCATGCCGCGGTGCCAGCGTGTTGGTATACGAGATCAAGTGTAGGAATAAAACGTATTGTGCCTTGATTTATGCACATACATCGGGAGGATCCTTTGTGGCCTGGTTTAATACACCACTGCAGTTCTCTACATTCAAAGCGCGTGCGTCGCTTTGGACGATATTGCTCAGTCGCATAGTCTCCTTGCTTCGGGGTACTTCGCGGCTGGTTTAACAGAAAAACACACATACCCGCATTTAGTGACCTTTCGCACACTTTACCGGTTCTAAAGGATTGCATCCGGTTATTGCAAGCATTTACTTAAGAAATAAGCATGGCCTGATATTGGCGGAATAGCGAGGGTCAGTTTTCGTGTCCTATGTGGACTTAACGTCAAAGAAATTCTGTAATAACGCTGCTCGCTTTGTGGCTCTGTGGATTTCTTATTTATAAAGAGGCGTGTCGCCTAAACATTTGTAGCTGCTTATATATTGGAAAACACAAGCAGGAAAAAGTTACCTATGTTGTGTTACGAATGTGTTGTTTGTACTTCTAATGTTGTGCACGCTGTCAAAGATATCGACTTGTGCTCTGACAGTGCTGTATTTTGCAGCGTCATTTCACTGAGGACCAGTTTGAGCCTGCCATCTGAAAGAACTTCGCCATAAAGAAATCGAAATCCTTAGATGTGCCGCCTACCTGTGCCGCCCATAGAAAAGCACCACACCCACAAGGCGCTAGTATAGCGAATAAACTTTCTTCAATGCTGAAGCGTTTGGTTGCTTTGTTGTGTTACTTCAGCATCACTGATGCCAGTGGTTGGATGGATGGAAGAAGATACTTGAATGAGGTTCGGTCAATGCCTTAACTATATCTGTACCGTGTTAAAAAAAATGGATTCGGTAAAATATTAATGACAGAAGTGCGGCGATTATTCAAAATTATCTGCATATTTGGAAAATCATGTCGCCTGCAATGTCCATTGAATGCTCGTAAAGGCCTGTTTCTTGTTAGCAATTCCGTGGCGCCCACTTCCATGTAAAAATAATAGTAGCATTGTAAGAGGCGTGCAATTCAGTACGATAACCTTGCCATCAACACTAGATTAGAAAAGAAAAAGGCTTGAAAGTGGGACTCGTTCATGGTAGAGCTCATGAAAATTCAGAACACTGGTTAGTCCAATAGCAATAAGATAGTAGGATGTCTAACTGAAGAAAATATATAATCACAACAACAATTTGTATAAGAAATCAAACATCATTCAAAGAAAACTGAATAGGGAGAAGAAACAAAAATATATAGGAGATTTCATTAGGATTTAAAATTAGTTCATAAAATATGTGCATAATAACGCACAATGTAATGTATTCATTATAGCACTGCATTTTCACTATGTAAATCATGATATAAGTATAAGCAAGACATCAGATATTTGCGTAAGGTTTGTGCATGCACGTAGCAAATATTTTTAAGTGAGCGTGAGAAGCTTTTATCTGACACCATCTTTTATCTGACTGAAAGCAGCCGAAATTCGCGCGGGAAAACAACTATAGTAGTCTAAATATTTCTGGGCCGCAAAAGACTTAGAAGGAAGAAGCATGTGCTTACCTAATTAGCTTGTTTCTGTAAGCGCTACTGTTCTTGCACGTATATTGCACGCGAATGCGCAACTCATGCGTTTTCGCAATACACACGAGTTGGTCTTTATATCTTCCTAAAAAACGAATGCCCATGGAACACTCGTTCCTGTTACATGCAAAGGCAGGGATGGCATATAACCCAAACGTCGTAAGAAAGTTGCTAACAAGGTGCCAGTTTTTGCAGCCCGGTTTTAGCACAATGAGGCTGGGGACGCCGGAAAGAATGAATTTAAAAACGGACACCGTAGCTCACTAGAGTTCATAAATACGGCGAAAAATTTTGTGTTGGGCCTCCACAGTGCAGTTCTAACCTAGTCTTGCTTTGTATTAGATCGTGTTACTCCATACCTGAAACTTAATGCTCGAGTCGTGCTGCGCAGCAGCCACCGTTTACGCCCGCACGCTGTCTATGCGCACTCCGCTCCGGGGGGGAAAAGATGAACATGGAGGCCGGCGCGCGCTGCGTGTGAAAGGGTGCCGGGAGAGGACGTAGTTGTCGCTACTTAAAAAAAACCGAGAAAAGCGATCTAGGGACTTTAGAGAATGTGATGGTCATCTTTGGAAATGTAAGGGAGTCTTGAAATTGGTGATGCATCTTTAATCTCTCAGGATTTCTTTCGGTTCCCGAGAAAACATAAACCACGTGTTGGAAAAATAATTCCGGGAACTCGTAATCACAGGATGGCTTGGTTGAGTAACGTTGGTTTTAATGTCTTGAAAAGAAAAGGAAGAATCATCACACGAAAGAATAAACACACGCACTTCAGTTCTTGAACGCACGGGGGACGCACACAGCGTCCGTCGAACCTGCGCACTCTCGCACACACTACCGCACCGTTCCACAAACGCGCACACACTCTCTCTGGACACCCCGCCACCACCAGGCTAGTCTCAAGCCACTGTCCGCTAGTCGCGGCACACAGGAAGGGTGGCGCTAGCTATGTGCTAACAATTAGCTAACATTCGGCCGTCCTGAAATCTTAACGTCCTCGTTAAGGTGGTCACAGAAAGAAAAAACAAAACAATTGCTGCTTTACTCCACGCAGTCGCGTAGTCTGGCAGGTACCACTCGTTGCCTGCGTGCGCGTCTAAGTGCCAGGGGTTCGTCGCAGTTATCCTGGTCCTGTTGGTGCTCGGAGTCTTCTTCTTCGTCTTCGTCGTCGTCCAGATGGGACCTTTTATTTGTCGACGACCACGCCTTCAACTGCGAAACGTGCGCTGTCGTTGCGTACCTACTCCCAGTACTTTTGTTCAAATCTGCCACTCTGTACGTGTCGGCAGGCAGCACTTCGGTTATCACGAAGGGACCTCGGTACTTCGGTTGAGTTTTAGTCGGTTTTCCCGTGTGTTGAGACGCTGTCTTCAAAAATACCACTTCGCCCACATCGTACATCCCAGGAGGATAATGCCGTTTGTCGTACGCTTGCTTACTTTTCGCCTGTCCTTCCAGTAGGCGATGTCGCGCAGTTTCTTGGAGCTCACTTGGGTCCTTCCAAGCGTTTTCATCGTCCATGTTCGCCTCTTGCAGGGCTAATCCATAAAAAACTGGCTTGTAACCATGTAGCACTTCATAAGGGGTCTTTCCCGTGCTCTTGCTCACAGCGTTGTTTAAGCTGCACTCAGCGTACTTGAGGTTTTCATCCCAATCACGATGCTCTGGGTCTTTCATTGCTGTGGTGATGACTGGCAACACGGTACGATTCACTCGTTCCACTTGTCCGTTATCCTGAGGGTGCCGTGTTGAGTTCAGAACGTGTTGGACGCCTCGTGTGGCACAGAACTCCTCGAAGGCTCTTGAAGTGAAGCAACTGCCTCGATCTGTAATGATGGTTTTAGGAAGACCTCTCTGGAGTACGCATTCCTCCTTGGCTCTCAACTGCAGTCTTTGGTGGCTTTCATAAGGCTCCAGGTGAGCAAATGGACAGTCACTACAACGCCAAAACCGCAGGGAGCCTCCCATTCTTGCATACGTGATGTAAGGCAACTCTGTGAATGACCTTCCTACCAATAAATCGATAGATTGCGCTTCGTCTGGGACTACAAAGATGGGAATGTCCTTTGCCAAAACACCATCGATGCATAAATCGGCCTTGCACTTTCCAATGCTTTTTGCCGCAGGCACATTGCTATTTCCAAAACCATACAGGGCTGTTGAATCGGGAACAATTTCTAAGTCACATCGCGCTGCTGCGGAGGCACGCAGGAAACAGCCAGAACTGCCTGTGTCAATGAGCCCAACGACAGTGAACCTTCCATTCGTAGTGACTTCCTTCAGCAACGCGCTTGCATACTTGATTTCACGCACTGACTCTGTTACTGTGTTGGCTTCGTTGCGCTGCAGCACCACGTTGCAGTGACGCTGCGTGTGGTCTGTTCCGTTGCACCGAAGGCACTTCATGGGCCGTTTTGGTTGCGGACAGTCTCTCGCTATATGGCCGTACTGGCCACAGTTGTAGCACTTTCGTTCTCCCTTTTCATTAGACAGAGGTGGTCGCCTGTCTTTGTTACTGTCGTCGCCAGCTGATTTTCTTGCATGCAACGCGCTCGCATTCTGAGCACGTGTTTCGTCGCTCGCCGCTCTACGGTCACGCGTTGAACCGAAAAATTCTTGCCTGTCACGCTCGATCCTTTCGAATTCTTGAATGTCGTGCAGGATGTCGTCGTCATCTTCATGACTTTTTCCGAGCAACATCGTGCTAAGTTGTTTCGAACGTAGTCCTGTGATGATCTGCTCACGAGTGTCCCAGAAATCCAAGTTCGCCTCCCTGCACAGACGCACCTTGGCGTGGAAATAGACCACTGAGCTTTCGTTGCGCTGTTGCACGCGCTCATGCATTTTGCGCCAGCGTTCCGCCGCACGCGTCTGGCTTACAAAGGTCCGCCGGAAACGCTCTTCAAAATCTCTCCAAGTTTTTATTTCAGATCTCCTCGAACGCATCCAGTCCCTTGCCGGTCCGGTCAAACGGGACTTTGCAGTCTCAAGCATGAAAGATTCGGGCCAGCTGTGTAGCGTCGCAGTCGTGCGGAGATTTTCAATCCAATCTCTTGCTGTGGGTGCGTCCTCGCAGCCGTCGAAGCTCGTTATGTTGTTGCTGAGGTCCGGCATTACCTGGAACGCAGCAATTCCACCGGACGCTCCCGCAGGCATGGGCCGAGGCGTCGCTGACGGAGCCAAGCGCTCGAGCAACGCCGTTAGGACGCGGTCCTTTTCCATGAGAGCGTTCAATAGTTCGCGCACGCTAACACCATCACTTCCGTCGGCACTCGCGGCAGAATCCGCCGCACGCACAGTCTCACGCTGGGACTCACCAGTCAGAGTACTCTCGTTGTCGTTGTCGGCTGAGGGGCCGCCACTCCGAACTCCCTTGTTGTCCATGGTACTGCGCAGTTCGTCAGGCCTAATAATCCCGCTTCTGAGATGTTGGAAAAATAATTCCGGGAACTCGTAATCACAGGATGGCTTGGTTGAGTAACGTTGGTTTTAATGTCTTGAAAAGAAAAGGAAGAATCATCACACGAAAGAATAAACACACGCACTTCAGTTCTTGAACGCACGGGGGACGCACACAGCGTCCGTCGAACCTGCGCACTCTCGCACACACTACCGCACCGTTCCACAAACGCGCACACACTCTCTCTGGACACCCCGCCACCACCAGGCTAGTCTCAAGCCACTGTCCGCTAGTCGCGGCACACAGGAAGGGTGGCGCTAGCTATGTGCTAACAATTAGCTAACACACGTCTGTTTCCGTTCACTTCTCTGCGTCTTTTCTACAGCAGCTCGATATCTGGATGTGTACGAGCCCATAACATGTATAAGGATTATTAATATGTGCAGTGGTTTACCGCAATAGAGCGCAAAAGGCATCGCTGTTGAGTTACCTTATCACAAAGGTCGACTTTAGAAAAGCTGACGCCGTATGCATGTTTCCGTCGCCGTGGAGCCTCTGGGACAATGCGGGGCGCAGCGAGCATTGCCAGTACAAATTACGTGTTCTCGTCGCGATATCACCACTCGGTCTTTCCGCGGCGTAGGGAGCCTACATGACTGCTTTTTAAAGGAGTCATGTAGGCTCCCTACCGCGGCGACAGCAGATGTGACACCTTGCGCTTATTCTGGCGTTCCGGTCCACGAGCTGTTCAAGGGAGCGAACGAGCTGGCTGGCAGGTAAAAAAGGGCGCGTGCCCCGCCACGGTGGTCTAGTGGCTAAGGTACTCGGCTGCTGATCCGAGGGTCGCGGGATCGAATCCCGGCCGCGGCGGCTGCATTTCGATGGAGGCGAAATGTTGAGGCCCGTGTGCTGTGCGATGTCAGTGCACATTTAAGAACCCCAGGTGGTCGAAATTTCCGGAGCCCTCCACTACGGCGTCTCTCATAATCAGAACTGGTTTTGGGACGTAAAACCCCACAAAACAAACAACAAAAAAGGGCGCGCGTGCGCAGTGCGCGCTCTCGAGCTTCGCAGGCAGCCGTCAGTAGGCGCTGCTGTGCTATCCGCCACGCGCTCCCGTGGTCCGCAAAATTTTGACCGCCACTGTACATGCTTGAATGCTCCATTTGCAAACTCCAATATATCGGACAAACCGAGAACGCCTTTAGATTACGGTTCAACAACCACAAGTCGCATGCCACAAACCTACCTAATCTCCCTGTATCCAAGCATGTCAGTATTCCTGGTCACTCCTTCGATAAACTAACAGCCACTATACTGGAATCAAGTTTCATTTCGCACCATGATAGAGAAATCCGCGCGTCATTCCTCATGCACAAGTTTAACGCTGTTTCATCTGGTATAAATGAAAATGTAGGCAAGCTATCGTTTCTTTCGGCGCGGAAATAGATTTAGTAAGACCGCAGCCTAATCATAACCATGTACGCGCAAATTCTTGCTACACTCTTTCGTTGAATATCTTTCCCCTACTTTCGGTTGCCGATCTTCGCACCCTTTCGAATGGTAACTTTGAAGCGTCCGTTGAAACTCACTATTGTCTATTTGCTATAAAATTTGTTTCTTTGCTGAAAAATTGGATTTCTTCGTCTTTTTGTCGGCCATGTCAAGATTTTACACTGCTATTCACGCGATATGCTTCATGGAAACGCCGGCTCTGTCAGATGTATTTAGGCGCTTTTGCAATGACCTGTGCGCACCGTGCATGATTTGCCCTACTGAACTGATTACAGTGTGATAGGGATAGAGTACGTGTTAGGGGCCCCTTATGTCATTGTGTACTTAAAGAAGAGCGCATTTATGTATTCTGTTTTCCCTGATGAAAGCCGGTCCCCGGCTGAAACGTTGGAAAAATAAAAAGTGTTCGTTTCGCACGTCTTCCGCTTCGAAGTGTTTTGATTCTATTGGATCCAAGGACACTTCCTTCTTCATATATATATATATATATATTGTTACGGTGCAAGAACAGCGACGACGACCGACGACGATCTCGAGGTGAAACAAAGAAGACGCAGCAGTGGGGCGCAGGCTGACGGTCCGCCATGGGGGCTGCACCGGCTAATCTCCCATTTGTAAAATAGACTACCATTAGAAGCGTACCAGCACACACTAGAAAGACAAAATAGGGACTGCTGAGAGCCTCCCTCCAACAAATGACAAAGGTTCCGGGAATGTGCGTACAGCAGCGCACATAAGAAGAAGGCAGACCGTTTCTTGGCTGCTGCTACAGACTGAAAGTGATTGAGGAAGTGAAAAGATCGTCGCACAGGCCGGAGGCATACAGCAGCAAAGACAAGAGCAACAAAAAAAGAAAGAAAAGGGAATGTCCGTACTAAAACCCCTTGCTTTGGCAGTACTGCAAAATGCGTTTAGCTTTCATGGTTGAAGCTAATCGAGCAGGGAGAGAGAATGAAAGAAGAAATCTGGTACATTCGTACCATATGCTAAGAACGGCACTGACTAGCGTTCAGGGGTGTTGGCGCCATGAGCGTTAGACCACGTGGGAACATGAGCGGTGCGGCGTATTTGGCATGAGTACGTCAGTGAGTGCGCAGCCGCACTCCTCCTGCGCTACGTGGTGCTTGCTGCACAGATGTTTACATGCAGCATTTCTTTTCTTCTGGTTGTAGGTGCAACCTTAAACAATGCAGTGATGCCCTGTTGATAGGCTGCTCTTAAAGGACATTTTAAATCGCTCTAGTGAGCGAAAAACAGCGCGCGCACCGTGCAAGCATGGCAAAACATATGGGCGGCTCGGCGCAAGAAACAGCCCAACGAAGGGGGGGCGTGGCGCAGAGAGCTCTGTCCCACGCGCTAGCAGACGACAAAAACAGGTTCCGACTCGCCGGTGCGAGAGTGCCGATGGAAAGGTGTATGCATAAGCAGTGTGTGACAGAATATATGGAGTATTTGATAAAACAACGTATACACGATTTAACGGTATAGTACAAAGCAAAAATAAATAAGAGATGTTACAGAAACTAATGAAAACTCAAAGAAATACAAGAAAATAAAAAAGACATACACCACATCAAACAAACTTACAATGATTACATATACACTTTTAGTCATGTTTATCCTAGACGAGGAACTGAAACGTCATGATATATTTTCCGTCTTGTAATGATAAGGTAGTCCGAAACCGGAAGGTAGTGGGAACCGGAACACCGTTCGGTAAGTGTTTTGGTTCCTTATATATTTGGTGTCTTTGCTAACATGCAGAACCGCCCAGGTGTAGCATGCCCGGGGATAAGTGATCTACAGAGTTTAGCATCTATTGCACCCTGTTTTTCGAGGTCCTGGAGGACCCGTACTGATTAATTCTTTGATTTCTTTTGTGTGATTGGAATCAAGGGGCTTATAATATTTCCTGTCCAGCAACTGCCGCCCGCCTTCATTGATGTAGTCTTCTTTGTTAAGGATGACAAGGCCACTTCCTTTATCGGCTGGCTTAATAATAATGCCATCGGGATTGCTCAGCGTTAAGAGCGCTTCCTGTTCTTTCCTAGATAAATTAGGCGCACCGGGGTTATGAGTGCTATAAGCCTGCAAAATGTCATTTTGCAGCGCTTCAATATACATGCCTAGGTGTTTATCCCTATTAGCGTCTGGTTTCCAGTGTCTGCCGCTGGTGTGATGGAACTCGTTATTTGTTGTCTGCCGTTGGTTGAAAAAAATTCACGCACCTCCACGAAGGAGACCGCTAGGGGGCGCCGACTAGTGCGGAGACGCAAACATCGGCTCCCGACATCATCAATGTTTTCATGAGGTTATTCACCCCAAATCTAAGTGAATTGCGTGCCAACGAAAGCAGCAAGTTACACGGATTCCGTGGATACCAGACTTGTTTCGGTGGGTGGACTTTTTCTCAACATTTTCTGCATTGGAATTTTCAACCACGCTACCGCCTATCTAACCCTAACGGCATTAGCCTAACCTCGGCGTGCAAAGGTGAGTAGGCCTAAGCCTAACACCGCAAGTCACTCATTACCGTCATGGAAATCGTCACCGGTGAGACGATATCACCGGAAGAAGCGAACGACCCGGGCTGGATCGCGGCGTACAACCGCAAACCAAGCAAGGGCAAGGCCAGTCAACCCCAAGGAGCCAGTTCGTCAAGTACACGTGGCATACGAAGGGACGGCGACCGCACCGCCGTACCGAAGAGCGCATACCAACGCCTCGTCGCTGCATCGAGACTTCCTCAGCTACGGAGGGACACGTTCCGCATCATCGTGAGACCCCGAGACGGTTTCAACGTGGCGAAATCCACACCAGTGCAGGTTGAGCAAGCCCTGGCAATGGCGGCAGCCCTGACTCCTCAAGACCTCACGGAAGACTCCATCTGCCCCAACGTAACTCAGAATATCTTCATAATCTGCACCCCCAGCGAACAGTGCAACAGATTCGCATGAAAGATACTACGTATCGGGTCGCAGTATACCCGGCCCCACCCGATGATACCTGCAAAGGCGTAATCCGAGGCATTGACCTCGAGCTCAACGACTCCCAACTCCGAGAACTGATCGTCACGAAACGAAACCCCGACGCCTTGGAGGTGAAGAGAATCAAGAACACCACAGCCGTGAGAATACTTTCCCAAGGAATGCAAGTACCAAGTCACATCTACTGCGGAGCAAGCATTGTTCGATGCACGCTCTTTCGCAGACACACGGAAGTTTGCTACAACTGCGGCAACATCGGTCACCGCGCGGATGTCTGCCCTAACCCCAGCACCACGTGGTGCCGGAAGTGTGGCCTTAAAGCACCACCAGAAGGACACCAGTGTACCCCTCATTGCACCCTGTGCGGTGGACCACACCCCACCACCGACAAGGACTGCAAACGCAAGTTTCAGGTTCCTTACATCGTGCGACAGAGACGACGCCGCAGGCGCAACCAACGTGGCCGCAGCCGCTCCCGAGGACCGAACGGCGCCAGTCATCGCGACTCGAGCGCCACCTCGGGATTTTCCGTAGCGACCACAAGGAGTCGCTCGGTCACGCCGACACCCGAGCGCCGGAGCGCCATCCGCAGCGGCCGCTCCCGCTCCAGGGAGCGCCCCACATCCGGCCACACCGAACTGAAGTGGGCCGACCGAGTACAAGGGGAACAACACCAGCAACAGCAACGGGACGCCTCATCTACCAAACAGGTAACGCGGTCTTCATTGCCCGAGCATGAGAGCGAGATAGTCACAGCCCTACGACAGGAACTAGCGAGCCTCCGAGCCACCATACAAGGGCTTACAGCGCGGCTTAATGACGCAAAATAGCAGATCCATAACCTTAAAGCTCCCCAACAAACGCCACCCCAAGAGACAAACGTAAAAGTAAGCGCACCCAAACGCAAACCCCCTCCGCTCTCAGTGACGGAAGATGAAGAGTGTGACGCACCACAAGACACCCTAGGCGAAATTCTGCGTCTCACGCGAGAGAACCTAGAAAGTATTCGTGCCCTAGCGAATCGTGTAGAGGTGGTCGAAAACAAAGTCGCCATAAAAATTAAAAACAAAGCTAGTCACCCACAACAGATGGACACGACGACGCACCCTTCGGTACCAATAAATCCCCCGCAAAATCGTCATGGCTAACACGACACGGGATACCTTAGAAATTTGGCAATGGAATTGCGCTAGCTACGCGAAACGCAAGCCCTCGCTGCAACAGTACCTCACAATCCAACCCAAAAAGCCGCGCGTAATACTACTACAAAAAACCCTATGTGAAAACCTCACGCTCTCGGGGTACAACCCCGTCTCCTAAAGAGGAGGGGACGCCAGGAGAGGCATCGCCACACTCATTAATAGAAAATTCGCGCACATCGTTCACGACGTCCTACCGAAAAACAGTCGCATCGAGGCGATCGTAAGCGAGCTTGTACCTAACCGACTCTTAAAACAAAGCATTTTTGTACTAAACGTCTACAGCTCCCCGGCGGACTACAAACAGTCCTTCCATGCGATCCTTACTAAAGCCACATCATTGGCACGAAACTCACCGCTCATTATCGCAGGTGATTTCAACGCCCTCCACCCATCCTGGGGTTACCCCACAATCAAGCCCAACGGCAACAACCTCTCGCGCGCAATAGACGACCTGTCTCTCACCCTGGTGACGGACCACAGGTTCCCCACCAGATTGGGTACATCGACGCAACGCGATACTACACCGGACCTCACGTTACTCCGAAATGTAGCAAACTACACATGGACGAACACGCAAGAGAACCTGGGCAGCGATCACTTCGTCATACGCACAGAAATACCAAACACGACAACCCCAACCCGGTCGTTCACCCTCACAGACTAGGATACCTTCCGTAAGTTACGGAAGGAAGACACGAATACGTACGACTCCTTCGCGGAACTCCTCTCTGCGATAAAGTGCGACGTAACTAGAGCCACGAAAACCATACACACGGAGCTGGAGGTTTCAAGGGTTGACCCT
Source organism: Hyalomma asiaticum (assembly GCA_013339685.2). NCBI lineage: Eukaryota > Metazoa > Arthropoda > Arachnida > Ixodida > Ixodidae > Hyalomma > Hyalomma asiaticum. The sequence goes on from JABSTT010003265.1 coordinate 19,473, forward strand.
CACCTCGCACACTTACTCGAGGCCAAGGCCTCGATACTTGCGCGGTGGAGAAAGCAACGTCTCAACAGACGCCTGCGAAAACGCATCGCGATCCTCAACCGAGACATAGAACAGTACTGTACGGAGCTCACAAGACTCCAGTGGTACGAACTCTGTTCGGCGGTCGACGGCCGCATGCGGACCGGAGGTAAGTGGAACCTCCTGAAACGTATGTTAGACGACAGCCAAACAAAGGATAACCAAAGCCATGCGCTAGACCGACTCCTGCACTCACATAAAGAGAAAGGGGGAACAGAAGAGTCCTTCCTTGAAGAAATTGCCAAACGATACCTTCCGCTAGGCGATGCTCACCCCAACGATTGCCCGAGCATAAAGTGCGAAACCATCCCTGAACTAGACGCTGCCTTCACGGAAGCAGAAGTCCGAGAGGCGCTACACAACCTAAATAGCAGGTCGGCCTCAGGACCCGCGGGTTAACCAACCGGATGTTACGTAACTTAGATGACCAAGCCATTACATTACTCACGAAAGACATCAACCACATCTGGGAAACAGGAGAGGTACCAACGCAATGGCGCACCGCCACTGTGGTCCTCATCCCAAAACCCGGCAAACCACACAACCTCGATAATTTACGCCCCATCTCTCTTACCTCATGCGTGCGTAAAGCAGCCGAGCACGTTATTCAAAACCGCGTGTCACGCTACATTGAGGAACACGAACTCCTTCCACACAACATGGCAGGGTTTCGACTCCACCTATCCACCCAAGATGTCATGCTGCTCCTAAAGAGACAGATCTTCGACGTTAAAACAAGAGACGTTCGAGGCATCCTCGCGCTCGATCACACGAAAGCATTCGACACCGTCTCGCACCGCTTCGTACTGGAGTCTGTGGCAGGCATTGGCCTCGGCCAGAGATTTCAGGAGTATATACGTACGCTCCTTCCTAAAAGACAGAGAAGCCCGACTGCGAGTCTCACAACTTAAGTCGGACCCCTACACGCTGGGCTCCATCGGAACCCCGCAAGGCTCAGTCATTTCCCCATTACTATTTAACATAGTGATGAAGGGACTTGCAGACAGACTACGAGACATCCCGAACGTAAACTGCGCTCTATACGCAGATGACATCACCATCTGGAGCCCGGGAGGTTCCCTGGCAGATGTGGAGCAGGCATTACAGTCTGCCACAGATGCCACGTCCTCCAAGAAATCGGAACTCTTATTATATCGCAAGTCGTGCCAAGGAGTCCGCTACCTAACCCCTCTAGAAGAACTTCCGATCGCACTACACACAAGAGACGGACAACAGATTCCGCGAGTCAACCACATACGCATTGTAGGGCTCGTAATCGAGGCCACCGGATGCCATGGACATGCAATTAAGCAGTTAACCGCCAAAACCGAAAACATGATCCGACTCATCCACAGAGTCTCGGGGCGCAGGAAGGGTCTCTGCGAAGATAACCTTCTGCGCGTATACCACGCGTTTCTTATGAGCCACATAAATTACGTCGCCTCTGCCCACAACTGGACGAAAATAGAAAAGACGAAACTAAACACACTCTTGCGCAAGACCATCAAACAGGTCTTGGGCATTCCACAACGAGCAAGTAGAGCAAAGGTTGATCAGCTCGGCATGCACAACAACATCGACGAAGTGATCGAGGCTCAGACAATGGCGCAAATACTCCGCCTATCCTCGTCCAAAGCCGGTTGACTAATCCTAAATGAAGCTAATGTTTCCCCATCTCCCTACCTCGAGCACGCGGTTACACTACCGAGCGAAATTAGAGATAACTACAATGTCTCACCGATTCCCGGAAACGCCCACCCACAACACAACGTGGGTAGGCGTCGGGCCCGCGCCCGCGCGATTCTCGACCGCACCGACGCGGATCGTGAAACTACCGCATTTGTGGACGCTGCCCAGTACGGCAACACATCTACTTTCGCGATAGCAGTCATAGACGGCAACCGAACGTTACGATCATCCGCATCGGTTAAAACAACCACCAGCGCTAAAGCAGAACAGATAGCCGTAGCGATCGCCATGGCAGACCCCACATTTACCCATATCCTCACTGACTCGCGTGCCGCAATTCGGGCCTACGAAAGCGGCAGTGCATCTAAAGAAGTAGCCCGTATACTACTAGCGAGCTCAAAAGAGAGCAAACGATGCCTCTCCTGGTTCCCCGCTCACATGGGGAAAGACATTCACCCGCAAATACCCAACCTCAATGAAATGGCCCACGACAGTGCGCGAGAACTTGTCCGCCGCGACGGTCCCACGGCCTCCGAGGGGCTGGACATTCAGTTTAATGATCCGCTGCTTACTTACCAAGAGATCACCTCACACTATCGCAAAGGCAGAACTAAATACCCTCTCCCTCACACCAAACTCGAACGCGCGCAGGCGGCCGCGTTTCGAATGTTACAAACTGATTCGTATCCGTCGCGAGGCCTGCTAAGTGACTTCAACACGGACATCCCGGCAAATTGTCCAGACTGCCCAGAGCCTTATTGCTCGCTCTCGCACATGCTATGGCAATGTACCGCGTTACCAAAGGGTCCTCTTGCCAGTAAGCCCGAATGGGAAGAGGCCCTCAAAAGCCTGGACCTCAAAGTTCAACTCCAAGCCGTCCAGAGGGCCCAAGAACTGGCGGAGCGTCACAACGTTCCCGCCCCGACTTGGGCGTCGCCTACGGTTTCTGCCCGAGGAGCTCCTCGCGTGGGATCTCCAACGGCTTAAACTCCTCAGGACCTTAATAAAGTTCTTGACTGACTGGCCTCCACGAAGTGAACCATGACGAGTGGGTGAAGTAGTCGGCATCGTTCGGTGTTACCGTAAATCACCCGTGACATTGCCCACTCATGCACGTAAATGAGAGACAACGCGTGTGTATATTTACAAAAGGACAGAAAGTTGAGCGAGTTGGTAACAGTCCATAATCAAAAGAAGAGGCGTGCAGGACACGGACACAAGGAGAGCAGTGAACAACACGAACGCCGACTAACAACTGATGCACAGAGCATAGGCGAAAAAGAAAGAAGACACACAGCTTATCTGCGCATGCTCGGAAAGGTAGCGCCACCTGTCAATCGGTTACACGTGCCGGTCTTCGCGATAGACAACTCCTAAGGCTTTCTATCTCCTCTCTGTTTACGCTAATCGACGGCTGACTCACGCATGCACTTCCACTAATACTGATATGCCAAGCCTCAACTAATAAAACGCGTATCTTCGTTCTTATGCCTGTACAGGATCTCCTAGAGCATCTAAGCCGTTGTTAAACTTTCACTCCAAGCATTCGAAAGTAGTAAAAAATGGAATAGCCTTGTCCTGTTTAAAGTCAGCCCTATCGAAGTCGTGCGTGCACCGTTTGACCATTAGCTTTAATGCGCAGGTCGAGCGCCTCTTAGATGCAGGTTACCCTAGACTAGCCATAGCCACAGTAGCTGAGCGTCTTAAGAAGTCTATTTCGACCGGAACAAAAGCTGTAGCAGAGAGTAACATTAACAAGAAAAAGGTCGTGAGTATTCCGTATATCCACGCAGTTTCGCACAGGCTTAAGAAAGTGGGAAGTAAATATGGGGTTAATGTTTTGTTTACGGCTCCCAATAAGTTAGGAAGGGTTTGTGCTGCAGTGCATAGAAGAAATGAGCAGATGGAAGGTAAGAAGCGAACGGATATCTGTCCGGTTAAGCACCTAGCCAAGAACAATTTCACCGACTGTCGCAAGGGTGTAGTTTATAGGATTCCTTTTAGCTGCGGACGGTTTTATGTAGGGCAAACTGCGCGTTGTATTAATCAAAGATTAATTGAACACAGGAGGTCGCTATCAGGTGGGACGCCGTCCAATCTATCCTTGCACTGCCAGGTCTGTAGCTGCATGCCCGAGTTAGATAATACCGAGATCCTGTACAGGCATAAGAACGAAGATACGCGTTTATTGGTTGAGGCCTGGCATATCAGTATTAGTGGAAGTGCATGCGTGAGTCAGCCGTCGATTAGCGTAAACAGAGAGGAGATAGAAAGCCTTAGGAGTTGTCTATCGCGAAGACCGGCACGTGTAACCGATTGACAGGTGGCGCTACCTTTCCGAGCATGCGCAGATAAGCTGTGTGTCTTCTTTCTTTTTCGCCTATGTGCTGTGCATCAGTTGTTAGTCGGCGTTCGTGTTGTTCATTGCTCTCCTTGTGTCCGTGTCCTGCACGCCTCTTCTTTTGATTATGTATATTTACACACGCGTTGTCATTTAAGCTCCTGGTTTTTATGAGGTACCTGCGCTCCTATGTCGTAGATCGTGACAAGTTCCGGATTACATTTAGTTAACGCTCATGCTGCGAATCCTTATGGTTGAACTACGCAAAAGAGAAACCTCCCACCGGCACTACAGTGCACGTAAAGATCCAGTGCCTATATACGTGTGGTGGCCGGTGAACGGTTGTGCAGCTAGAGCAGTCGGTTTTTAAATGCGAAGCGTTTTTTAGCGAACTTCGGCGGCTTCGAGTTTATCTATCTATCTATCTATCTATCTATCTATCTATCTATCTATCTATCTATCTATCTATCTATCTATCTATCTATCTATCTATCTATCTATCTATCCGCCTACGACTTTCTGCACTCCTGGCCGTTTCATTAATGGATCTATACGAAAACTGGTGTCCCAGAACATGACTGCATCACGAACATAAGTGACAGGTCATAACATGAAAATCATGACATGCATGTCATGAGCATCATGATTTACATGCCAAGGTCTTGGTGCTCTCTTGCCCGTTTCGTTAATGGGACGTATACGAAATTTGGTATAGCACTACAGGACTGAATGACGAACATGACAGGTCATAACACGAAAATCATGATGTGAATGTCATGAGTGGCATGATTTACTTGCCACCGTCTTCGTGCTATCATGGCCGTTTCAGTAAAAGTATCCATACGAAAACTGGTGTGCCACAACATGACTGTATAAGAACATAAGTGACAGGTCATAACATAAAAATCGTGATATGCGTGTCATGAGCGTCACGACTTACTTGCCATGGTCTTGGTGCTCTCCTGGCCGTTTCATTAATGGGATGTCTACAAATATTGGTATGCCACAACATGACAAACATAATAACAGGTCATAACATGAAAATAATTACATCGATGTCATGAGCAGCATTATTTACATGCCACGGTCTTCGTGCTCTCATGGCCGTTTCATTAATGGGATGTATACAAAAACTAGCGTGCCACAACATGACGGCGTCACGAACGTAAGTGACGGGTCATAAATCATGATATGCAAATCGTCGATATAGCTGGATCGTATTCCAAAGAAGCCACTACTAACATAGGTGTACCGCAGGGGTCCATATTAGGTCCCCTACTCTATTTAATTTATATCGATGACTTGCCGACTAACCTTTCCTCGTCTAAGTCTATTCTTTATGCAGATGACACGACAATATTTAACTCTAACCGCTGCATATCTACGCTGATTAGTAAACTAAATGAAGATCTTTTGAAAATCTGCACGTGGTGTGAACTTAACAAGCAGCAAATTAACCATAGTAAGACTAATTTCGTCATCTTTACCTCGCATCAGTGTTCCTCTGACTTTTGTCCAGTCATTTCTATCAACAATCACATTATCTCTCCAGTTGATCATTGTACGTTTTTAGGAGTGGAACTTAATTGCCATCTTAAATTTCATCTTCATGTGTCGAATGTAAAAAAGAAAATGGCTTATGGTATACATGTTCTTATCAAAGCTCGACTGCATTTCTCCTTTTCTACTCTCATATCGACTGCATTTCTCCTTTTCTACTCTCATATCTCTTTATTACGCTCTCGTTCATTTTCATCTTAACTACAACATCGAATGATGGGGTAATACGTACAACAGTCACCTGACGTCATTGCAGGCCATTCAAAACCGAGCTATTCGTCTAATAACGCTGTCATCTCGATGTGTTAACGCGAATCAGTTATTGCATTCTTATAATATTTTATGTGTGTCGGATCTTAAGAAATATATCTCGCCATTATCGTTTATAGGGCACTCCACAATAATCTTCCTGTATTCATAATAGCGAAGGCATCCTTGGTGAACACCAATAATACTAGATTTGCTACAAACAATAATTTCATTCTGCCGATAGTTCGCACCAACTACGGCAAGCAATCATTACATTTTTCAGCACTTGGTTTTTGGAATTCACTGCCATCTCCTTTAAAACTACTAAGTGCTCATAGGTTCCGATCCGAACTCAAGCGCTTTCTACTAAATTTGTCTTATGAAATTTCTCTTCTGGTTCTTTATTGCTCCAGGTGTTGCTTTATTTCTGTTTTTTTCATTTCGTTGCTTTTTTCTCTCTCCTACTGTCCTCTCGCGTCTTTGAATCTCTTTCAATGATCTACCTTATTTGCCTATTGTACTTTGTTTATTTGAGTTTTATTATCTCATATACTGCATTACTGTTTATCCCGTTTTGTCTCCCACCCATCCGTGTTACTCTCATTGACTAAGGCACATTTCTTCCTTGTTCCATGCTTTTTTATAACGCTGTTTTCAGGTTAGTTTCTCGCATCTATCACATTAACTATCACAATATTAAGTCCACACATTGCCATTTTTGTATTATTCATCATGTTATCATGCACAGGAGGTCCCATTTCAGTTTGTAACTACGGGACCTCCCTCTTTATATACTTTCCATGTATTTTCTTCTTTCTTGACGTCAATAAAATAATTCTGAATTCTGAATGCATGTCATGAGCGTCATTATTTACATGCCACGGTATTGGTGCTCTCCTGGCCGTTCGTTTGAAACACAGTTGCGCCATTTCAAATGTAACAGACTGTCCCGCCGCGGAAATAGATCCCGATTGGCAGGGGTCGGCATCAGCTGTGCAGGGGGATGGCGTAAATTATCGTGATAGACACTACAAGACCGGCGAAAACCTCAGACAAATTTTTGCACGCTTGTTCCCATCACGCACGAAGAGGGGTCGGCGGTGAAACGCTGCCCACGATGAAAGGTAACCGGTGCTCTTCAGCGCACACACGCTCGCAGCTATAATTACTGACTGTGGTTCGGTTAAGGAATAGGGCGCCCATTTCTGTACCCATTGTCGAGAGCGCGGCTAGGCGTCCCTGGGGGTAGGGGAAAGGGACTGAAAGATGGATATGAAATAAAGGCCGTAGCGGAGGGCGCCGGAAATTTTGACCGCCTGGGGTTCTTTAACATGCACTGACAACGCACAGTACATGGGCCTCTGACATTTTCGCCTCCATCGAAAATGCGACGGCCGCGGCCGGGATCGAACCCACGTTTTGTGGGTGGCAGCTGAGTACCACAGCCAATACAGCACTCAGGCGGACTGAAGTTGTACGAAGGCGCCTATGTTCTTTCCTCCACGCTTCTTTGTGATGCACGCGCAGCTCCGCGTGCGTACCTCGAGGCGGACCTGTAATGGTGCCGCCATCCATTAGAGGCGGAGTAAAGCTGCAGTTATTCACTTGGCTTGATGATTTGATTTGTGGGTTTTAACGTCCCAAAACCAGTTCTGATTATGAGAGACGCCGTAGTGGAGGGCTCCGGAAATTTCGACCACCTGGGGTTCTTTAACGTGCACTGACATCGCACAGCACACGGGCCTCAACATTTCGCCTCCATCGAAATGCAGCCGCCGCGGCCGGGATTCGATCCCGCGACCTTCGGATCTGCAGCCGAGTGCCATAACCACTAGACCACCGCGACGGGGCGATTCACTTGGCTTCTTCTGGATCGGAGCACCGTTCCGGGCAGCGTGTCCCTGGATGCGAGAGCGCTGAGCAGGACGAGCGTCGAACGAACTGACCTTGAAGGAATATAAGGCGCGTTCGTGCAGCTGCGGACACATGCGGCGTTAGCGCTGATAGAGCACTGGCCATCTTTCTTCATGGAGCGGGGGCAGCTGTGAGTTCGATTGTCAGCACATCATCAGTTGTTGTCCTGGGTGTATTTATTTGTTATTCATGTTTATTTTATTGCGTAATATCCATTACGGTAGTGACGTATCGGGTCGTGGTGGACCCCAGCATAAAACACTTTCGTGTTAACTCACTGCATTTAGGCTGCTTTATGTACGTATGTAGTGTTTTGTTCCCACCCCCCTGTGTAATGCCTTTGTGCCTGAGAGGTATAATAAATGAATAAATAAATAAGTAAAAAAGCTGGCGGTGCACATGCCACACCTTGTGTACCAAGCCCAATTTCACCATCTTACTAGAGAAGAATGGGCACGTCTCGGGAGCATTAATCATAAAGCAATGCGTGCCATGACGGGGCTGCCGCACGTCACACCGGTTCCGACTTTGCAAGGAGCGGCGAAGCTTAACACCATTGATGAACTGGTGCATCGGCGGCGCTCCGCTCGGACGCTAAAAGTTTCATCATTTCCGACTGTTTCATCAGCGTTAGCTCGATCCATGTGACACGCAGTGCCACATGTATGCCACGCAGTGCCTGTTCCCTCTTCTACTCTCAGTACCCTCTGTGGCTCCGAATACCGTGCATCGATCGATTCCTCGCCACCCAAGGGCGCTAGTCTCCCGCCTTAGTCGCACCGACGACACACCAAGCATTCTTGTCCACGCTAATGTCAACAATGGCATAGTTCACGCCGCACTGGTATGCCCGAAATTGTCACAAGCAAGGCAGACATGCACGTACGAAGCCGAACCTGAACCACCGGCACATCTCGCCGAACTCGCCGCTGTACGGGAAGGGATTAACGCCTCAATGCGTTGCTTTGAAGGCGAGCACTACGTTAAGCTTGTACTTCGTACCGACTCCACTGAAGCAATTCACGGTATCTGTCGCCTAGACCGATCAACAGCGCTTTCAGGCGAGACCCATCAGCTGGCAAGAACTATCAGTATCCCTATACACGTGGAAATGGGTCCCGCGTTCGGCAATGTCTGGTCAATTAGAGGCTGATTCTGCCAGTCGCACGCCCTTTATATTTCATGCACTGCCGCAATTCCCCGAAGACAATTGTGAAAAGCTGCTGCGCCAGAAGGAATGCCTCCGACGCGCCACTCGAGCACTCATACTTCTGTGTGGATCCGACCTCCCTGACGGGCTCACTTGCTTAGAGGAGGTGGCGCTTCGGAGACTTTGCTTGGGGGTGGCGCCCACTCCGTCAGTGACCGCCCACTGGCCGCAACTCTACCGCACCGCGTACGGAACTACATGCCATTTTTGTTACACTTCCATAACTGACGTGGACGTAACACACTTGCTGTGGTCGTGCCCGCGTCTACGGCAAGCCCGGCTTCGCCACCTCAGAGCTACCAGTCATTATCCAGGTCGCCCTCCCGATTTGCATGCGTAGATCAATGGAACATTCCATCGATCACTTTTAGACTTGATTATTTATTAAGTTTTATTTATTTACAAATACTGCTGTCTCGAAGACGAGACATAGCAGGAGTGGGTACATTGGTTAGTAGATGAAACAACATACAAAATATACAATGCATTTTACAAGTATCACAAAATGTCGTTAGGCAATTCTACAAAATGATCACTTTGATTTTCTCGCACGGAACCATCTAGACCGTTCCAAATGTCGACGACGCTTGGGGAAAAGAAGAATACTTGGAACAGTTTGCAAATGGCTGAAACGCAACAATATTAAGTGGGTGGGATTGGCGCATGGCACACCCAACGGAATGACTGAACTTGAACGCAAATTTGATCGTGTACAATCTTGTGCAGCAAATTGATACTCTCCAGTTTGCTTCGACGAGACAGCGGTTCCAACGATAAACCACATGCGTGAGAAGGAGGAGAGAAATTGCGGTCACATCGGCGACAAATGAATCGTATTGCTTTCTTTTGTATAGCCTCAAGCTTATTTATGTCACGTGCAGTGGAAGGCGACCATACAACCGAAGCATACTCTAGTAATGGTCTGACGAGGGATTTATAAGCGGTCAATTTCCATTCCCTGGTAGAGTGCTTGAGGGTTCGTTTCAAGTATCCCAGTTTCCTGAGTGCCCTGGCGCAGATGATCTCAATGTGAAGATCCACTTTAGGTTTTAAGTGAATGTGATTCGAAGATATTTGAAGGTGACAGAACTAAGGCAGTGCCTATTTTAACTATAACAAAAACCTAGCGGCTGCTTTTTATTAGTAAAGGTCATTTTTACAGTCTATACATTTAAATAATTTCTTTGTGCACATGTGATGCGTGTTGGAAATTTGTGTAAAATAATGCCAACGGGAAACGTCGCGAAAAATGTGCTCTGAACGTTCAGCTGGGGACCTACATGACGGTGGCAGAAGACTATGATTTTATTCTGGAATATGAAGAGGCTGCTATCGGCGCACTGGCCCTGCTTGAGCATCATATGGACTGACTCACTGTTTCCACCTTCGACGGCGTCGCCGCCTGCAGCAGATGATAGGGACCAGCCGGCGACATTTACGCAACCAGCGCGACGTCAGTGTGATTTTGGTGCACGTTTGCCCAAACTAGAACATCGACCCCAAGCTGATTCAGTATTACAACTCAAGCACGGTCATTTTTCTGATGACTCAGTAGACCATTTAAAAGAGACATTCAAGGCAGTCCCTGCAGGCGTAAGTGACGATGAGGACGGCGACGAATCTCTTCTAAACGCACCAAACTAGAGCGATGGACTGAAGAGGACATTCCTCGAGGGACTTGAAAAGAGCACGGAAGTTATTGGTGACGACAAACTTGGCTCTCTAGATGCCGATACTGAGGGCGATTTTCGCATTAGTGAGCGTGACTGACGCAGGAATGACGTAATAGGCAACCCAGAGCTGTGAGCACGCCACAGAGAAGCTGATACGAATGCGAAAATTCGCGTGAGTACTCATTTAAT